>JAABNW020137440.1:2053-12952 GCA_015164035.2 Radianthus crispa | reverse complement strand
CCCACATGGTTGGGCTCTAAAAAGCTGCTAAAAAGGGGCTAAATCCCCACCAAAGCCCCACATGTCCCGGGGTGGGGTGGGGGGGGGTCAGGGTTTACTTTGACTGGTGCGTTATACGATAGGAATATGAAACGCTTGAGGTACCTTGGAGGAAGAATTAGAAAACTGTAAACTTATCGCAGTCAAAATCGCTGCAAAAATCACACGTGTGAACGGGCCTTTATGAATTTTTTAAATAGATAGAACAGTCACTGGCAACATAGTACCTAAGCTGGCAAGCATCACTCTACGCTTCATATACAGACATATGTTTGAACAAAAATTTGTAAAACCCAACTGTTAAACAATTCAAAGGCGCTGGAAATTTTTTCTCACCGAGGAGAAATTTATGGACTAGTACGTGACTATAGTACGGATATTGAAGCAAACAAACAAAACGCGAACAGGTTAGTTAAGGTCCTGTACCGCTTTTATCCCCACAGCCGTTCTATGGTGGTTTTGGTGTATGATATTTGCCATGTCTTTTAGTGGTACTGTATTTAGCAAAGATTTATTTCTGACAAAACTGGAAAAATAAAGAAATGAAAAGGAAATATTTCATTTCACCACAGCAGAACCAATTTATTTGGTGATCTTGGAATTAAAAAATGTATTTGAAATTGGTAAACTGAGGGGGAAAATCGAGCCTTCCTTCCTTCCCTGGAAAGTGAATCATATTTCAACTTTAAAAAAATGTAAATTTTTATTAATTTGGTAATTTTTTTCTAATCGACATGACCATGTCATGATTTCAGACAAAAAAATCTATTGGTTTTCATTGTACATTAGTAATCCCCAGCCAAAACAGCATATTTCAATTCCCATTCCCCAAATAGGATAAAAGTTGACTCTTCGTCACCTGGTATATATATGGCAGCATACCAAACAAACAGGTAAAGAAAGCGGTTTCTAGCAGATGGTAAACATTTCAAGGTTCTTCTTTGTTCTGATCTATAAAAAGAAAGTCGACTGGAATCAATGTGCAGTGAATATATTATCATTTGAAAGTAGTCTCATTTCCAACTTTGATTTCCGGCGCGCGCGCTGCGCGTGAGCAATGAAGACCACTTTACTCATGTAAAAACACCAGAAAAACTATGAACGGTCTGTGGTCTGGCGTAATTCAGACCTTTTATTTGTCTCTAGGAAGACTTTCTTGTTTCCCCAAGGTGAGTTGTCATCGAATATGTGCAGTTTAATTCAGAAAAAAGGGAATGGATGAGCGAGAGAAAGGTAGCAAGCACTCGAAAGGTCGCTTGTCGACGTTAAGCGATCGCCATATTTCTCCAGCTGGTGGTGGCCGAGCCAACGACGAATTCAGCTCTCAAATACACGTTTCTCAAACGATTTTAACCATGAATCCCGAAGAAGGCATGCCAGCTCTAAAAGAGGCCTTCAAGAGTGTCAGTGGACAAATTTGCTTGTGTTTGGGCCAACAGCAAGGGAGAAACTACTTCGGTCATTTTGAGATGGCCACTCGCATGAATTCAAGTGTCAAGCAAATTGAAAAAAGAATAGAAGAAAGAGTTGGACTAACATTGATGAGGGATTGTTTATTGAGACTTCAAGCTTCCCTCGAATTCACCAGTGACCTAGAGAACACCATGGATAATTATCTTAGCTACTATAAGGATATAAAAGAGAAAGGATCAGAGCTGGAAATGGATTTCTCGTTCAAGGGGAATCGTTTCCACGACATCTGCCTGACTGCGAAAGACCATCTCACGTTCTGGTCGTTGTTCACTGAACGCTATTCATCCGAGACCACAGTCAAATACACCTCCCCTAGGCTACAGAGTGACATTAAGTGGGCTCACACGGCTCTACTACGAGTTATAAGTCGCTTTACGACTTTGATTTCCAACATTTTAGTTTATGTATTAGACATCGCTTGCTTTCAACAATGGCAACTGGCAGACGGACTCCTACGAGATATCTCGTCGGCCATCGAAGATTTAAATCGCCTCTTGGAATATAGCCGCAGTGTTTTGAATGAAAGCGATGTGGTATTTAAACTGAGTTCCGCTAGTTCGTTTTCTGATTCAACAGTATGTAAAATGTCGGGCTTCTGTGGCAAAGCAAGACAGATTCCCTCGATTGATGTTTATTCAGTGTCTCTTAGTAAACTTTTCCAGGGCACGGCTAAAAAACGCGGTCGCGTTTTAGGAGGTCATGTTTTGAGCGTTGTACATCAGCGACAGCGACAAGAGATTAGTGGAAATCTGAAGAGTGACCTTGTTCAGAAGCTTGAGTGGAGAGATTTGAATACTGTGAACAGTGATCACAAAAAACTAGAGCAGGGCAATGGAGTGATCACTGTCAGAGGTCAAAATCATATTCCCCAACTCAAATTAGATCCAAATTCGCCTCTCGTTTCATTTGAATCAATTGAATATCAATTTATAACTGAACTGATTTCCAAACTAGCAACATCTAACTCTCTCATGTCATCACATGAGATAGACAAAAAGCTCCACATGCATAAAAGCCTTCCACAAAAAGGTCTTTATCACACAGACAATGAAGACACACAAGATCAAGTACGGGAGGGTACTGTTCCTACTCCTAATGCTGAGCCAGAGGCTGGGCACAGCATCTTGAAACACTCCGCAGGGTCGGTATCACCACGACTTAGCAAACGAGTGCAGTGGCATCATTCAATTGACATGGACAGTAAAGCACAAGTATGTGTCCTCTACATGGACATTCTCTGGTCTAACTGTAGTGTTGTGATGTGTGAAATGGTTGAAGTACTAGCATGGGAAAGGAACTTCAAGGGTGTGCAAGGACCTCTTCCCCTTTGGTCAGACAACATTACCATGTCTGTTGTTAGGGGCCTAGAGTCACTTCAGTTGTCAGGTATTGTTATCAATATTTTGTTTAGATTTATACTTCCTTGTTGCTATGGGAGATATTTGGTAACCAAGGATACAATCTTTGAGTTAACCAAATATAATATTACCATACTCCTGAATTGTCTGTAGGTAATGAATATTCTCTTCACACATTTCTTTACTTTCTTTCTTTATTTGTTTCTTTTTAACTTTCTTTCTGTTTTCAACCTGTTTTGAGGATGATATAAATGTGATGTATAGCTTTAGAAGCCCTTGATCATATTATTGAAGATAGTATTCTTAACATACCCATTTTGCTTTGTTTATATTAAATATATTGTCAGAAAGAATGCCCTAAATCATTTATAGGCTTAAGTCAAATCAGAGCAATTATGCTGCCCCAAGGTCTAGTGTTGAGGGCTGTAAATTGAACCCCAAGGTCTTCATCAATATACAATGAGAAACTCTCAGTATTTTTTACTTTGTCAGGGCATAAGTCCTTTTGAACAGAAGGCCCATGTTTGATTCATATTGACTCGATTAAAGACTTTGCTATTACTAACTCTACTAAACTGTTATGTTGAAGCTAATAATTGCTTCCTTGAAGTTTATATAGATTCAAGTATATTGTATACTCAACACTGATTTATTCTAAGTTATTGTAGAATTGAAAAATAAATGATAATAATTGTGCTTCAGGTTTCATGGTAAAAAGTGAAGCTTGCCTTAAAAATTAAACAGTTATCACTTACAATTTGAGTATGAGCAAGTTTTTAAATATAGCATGGAAAACAGACATTTTATTTTTAGAGTGTCTAGTTCTGACATATTTGTACAATCACTTTTAAATGCACAGCCAATGGATTAATTAATAGGCATCATTTACCTTGAGATTGTTCTGTAAAAATCTGGTATCCTGGCAACAGCAGGCTCCCACTCTGTGTTTTAGAATGATTTTATCAGATCAAGTTCCAAGACCCAGCCATGGTCTGTAAGAGTCTCCAAACACATTGATAATTGATTGTTGACCATAACTAATAATGATCAATAATTATTACTTGACCAAACATGGCAGGCATTTTGGGGAGACCATAGTTGATCAATCGATGCTCAACTACTAGAATGGCTTACCTTTGCACCTGGCTCACATATGGCACACTCACATTTAGCTAGCATTGATTTTTTTATACACTTTTATAACTTAACCATAAGTCTTGATGTTATCAATGGATGGCATTTGGGGTTGTGCAGATATTATCACTGACTTTGTCTTTTTACCTAACTCATTAATATTCATAAGCCAAAGCACAAGAACAATATCATAACATGAAGAGTATCTTCTTTATATCTGATACAGAACTCTGTTTATTTGCATAAACTTTAGCTTGGATTTTATCAGGAAAACCTGACTCAATCTTTAAAATTTCAACACAAAATGAAATCATGCACCTAGTCATGTTGTAAACATTACACATTTACTGTAACTTATCTTTAATTTTTTTAGAATACTAAGAATTTATAGAATTTTACTTCTTTTAAGGTGGATGTTGATTTAGCTTTACGGGTTTGCTACCCATTGACAGGGCCTCTGATAGATCAAATTAGAATTTGAAAACTGAATTTCAAGGAAGAAGAAAAAACCCCTAGAAGCACTGAGAAAACCAAATAAAAAAACAACAACTCTACTGACATACAAACCAGAGCTGGTGGTGCTCTTACCCAGGTCATCTCTGTGAGAGATAAGCACATCACTATGCCATGCTTCATGATTTTTATATCCATAAATCACGATGTCTCGATTCCATAAGAATAAGGATGCGATAATGATTGTTGTTTCTATTGTAGAATTGCTTCCAGCTGATGGATCCAAGGCACTTCAGATAGTCAGTAGATATATCCACTGTATTGGTGCTATGTCTAGCTGGGATCAAGGTATTGTATTTGTCTGCTAAAACTAGGGTGCTCTAATGTATTATGTGGGGGTAATGGAGCTAGTGATAATTAAGGGACAATGACAATGATGATGAAGATGCCAATGATGATGATGGTGGTGATGATTACCATGATGTTGGTAATGAAACTATTGATACAGCAATGATAGTGGTGGCCAAGTTTATGACAACAATGATATGATGATGGTGGTTGTGAGAGTGATGATAGTGATGGTAATGATGGTACTAATAGTGATGATGATGATGGTGGTGGTGGTAATGGAGTCATCGCTCATCACTTTGGTTTTTGTTAGGTTTCTGTGATCTCCTAAGCATAGCCCTAAAAGACAAATGTACATGCTCAGATAAACCAGAAGACTGCTGTCCATCGACTAAGACAGTTACAGCTATCATCAACCTGTTGAACCCATTGATGAGCATTTTTGAAGCAGCACAAAAATGGACAACACATACAGGATGTAGTATCTACTTGTTGAAAGACTTAACTTCTTCACTACTACCATTTCTTGGTTGTATGCAGGCCATCCTTAGTTTTACTCTGTTTTGGTTAGACACCAAAGTGTATCACTTTCTCTCCAGCTGGACTCTAACCCCTTTCTTTTTGCTTCTTCACTGGGACTTGCCGATCCTGGTGGGTGTGTTGAGCATGACCATCAAGAAGATCAAGCCGCTCTGTGTAGGACAGGGTGGAAACTATTCCTGGGGTCTACTGCCAGTACAGTTAGAAGAGTTGCAGGACATTTTGACTAAAATTAAGGTAATTTATTCATTATATGATCATTAATTATTCTATGAATCATTGGAAAGATTAATTCTTTTGGTACAAAAGTCTGCTTATTTTTGATAAGATTTAAACTTTGTTGAATTTAACAAGATTTTCAAAATGCTATTGCAATACGATATTGGCAAACTGCAGGTTTGACCTGCATCCATGTTGTATAATTACCACTACCTTTTACCAGAAATAATTTTTACAGAACTTAAGCTCAAAATAAGCCATCCAAAACAGTGCCAGGAGAGTATAAAGGCTTTCTTCTTTGATGTCATTATTAGCCATTTTGGAGTTGCACAGGGGACTGGGCATTAATCAAAGAAATATTGATCTAACTAAGAAGCTTTTACATGCAAGGCAAACCAGAAATTAGTCAATTTGCCAAGCTTCAAAATGTTTGGATAAGTACAAACTGAACAGTATTGATTCGTAGTATCAGAATAAGAGGGAATGTATGGTTTTGCAAGACAACAGTCAAATCCCCATACATTCTCTGTAACCTGGAACCCATACTAAAGTTAAGGTCTTTTTTAGAGAAATGGTTAGTTTTTCAATTGGTTGAATTTGGCAGAAATTACAGACAGTCTATTTCATAACTCCAAAATGGCCAATAGGTTTGGTTGGTGTGAAGTTTCTTTACATCACCTTGTATTCTGTCCTCTTTCATCAGGGTTTAATCACCAAGTATACTCAGGTTTTTGAAGATGACTTGCGAAAGATGAGTAGTGAATTCTTCCAGGAAGCTATGCCAGTAGGAAAGGTTTGGAAGAAAAGCAGGCAGTCAGGTAATTCCAAATACATTTACACTTGGTCTGTCATACAAAAATATTGCAGAAGAGGAAGTTTTTAAAACATTCTCATTCCAGTTAAAATTGGCAATTCATGAATTTGATTTAAAAATTGTATTTATGAATATCAAAAATGTTGTTATTCTACCCCCTCCCCCCCAAAAGGCACATTTTAGTTCAGAATATGGAATAAAGTAAATTGCATTAATACAAAGAAATTGTACATTCAAATCCTTGATTGATTTTGTACAGGAATACCCTGTCAACCTAATTCCTACGTTGAGCATGGCATCACTCAGATCTTAGAGCCAGTGATTAACGGAAGTTCACTGCTTCCCATGGACTCTCAGCAGAAGCTGTTGGCCTTGACAACGACCATCATGATGGAAGCTTGGAGTGCATACATCTTGAAACAGGAAATTATTTTCAGGTAATTGTATTTGTGTATGGATTAACAAACTTGGTACCTTCTCTCTCACACCCTCTACAGGTGGCGCAGCGGTGAGAGCTTGCCTCTCACACTATGGTCCTGAGTTCAATTCCTGGACCCGGCATCATATGTGAGTTAAGTTTGTTGGTTCTCTCCTGTGCTTTTCTCCCGTCCTCCAGTTTTCCTCCCTGGTTTGATCTAGGCTATCCTCTGTGGCCAGACATGATTCATATGGCAGTAGCCAGAGGCATCCTTGTATGCCTTCAACTCGGCCACATTGAGCTGTGTCCCTGCAATTCAGCTACTAGCTGCAAGGGGGATGATTAGCCAATTCCAATTTTATTATTAGAGGTTTTCTTATAATATCAGTGTTTTTCATCCTGTATATGCCCCCTATACTTTGTAATATTTTATGTTTTCATTTCTCATTTCCCAGTTTTTATGGAGCACAACAAATGCAACTGGATTTCAACTATGTCAAATGTTGGATCTCCTCTGATGCCAGTGGCTTGTGCACAGAGATGCAATCCCAGCTCCTGGGACTGGAAACATTCCATCACCTTGATGGTGCAACACGACTTTTGATGTTGCAACCCAGAAAGAAGAAACAGATGGATGAACTTGATGTGGAACTGGAGTCCAACATCAGTGCTGTCAGTAGCAGCTCTGTCCTATCATCATTCTCAGGTGTTGATATTGATGGATATGAAATCGATGTCTTGAATGATAAGACTATACCAAACAAGCAACACTGGCTTGACCTCCGTCTTCGTGGTGGCAAATCAAAGAAAGGTTTGATGCCATTCTGTCTTAAAGTACAAGAAACTAAGTAATATATTAAAAGATGATATAAAACTATTTAATACTTGCTTTCAAATCAATTATGTTACCATTGTAACATCAGCCAATGAGTAATTGTCATATTATAACCATTCCAAGTGAGGAATTACAGTGTCACAATGTAGTGTATTGTGGGATGTTTCAGAAATGGTATCTTTTTCATCCCCCAGCACGCTGCAGTGCCAGCTTGATATAGTGTTTTCCTCACTGCCAGGATGGATAATACCTAGTACATGGTGATGCTGGCATCAAACTAATATAAGAATTTTACCAATAACTGTTTTCTTCAGAAAATAGTTGGTATAAGCATGAGAAAGGTGCAAGCGTGAGATCCCCTCCCCCCAGGATCTTTATCTAAGAATATTTTTGCCGCCCCCCCTCAAAAGATGTCAATATTCACCAAGGTAAAGTATCACACCCCCAATGGTATGATGTACCCACCTCAATTTTCATTACCCCCTAAATTGTATTCAGGAAATTAATAATGCCCCTCTCAAAATCATCATAGCCCTCCTCTTGATAAATTATGAATGCTTCTTTAATATTAAACATGAAATACAACTATTGAAAGTTCTAATTTTCCATCTAATTATGCAAAATGAAAAAGAAGTCTTGTGCAGCACTTTGGAGAAAAGTGAAGGAATGGAATGAGATTCTACTAGGAGTTAAAGTACTCCAGTATCACCATGTACACTGATTTCCACTTCACCTATCAGCGATTTTCTAGATAGCAAGAGAAATAGCACATTTTGCAAAAGTGGAAATCACTTATTATCCATATTCCAAGAAAATTCTGATTTATTTGATATTGATGTGCTGATCTGCATTGATTGTAATGCACATTTAATTGCCAAATACTGTTATTTAAAGAACAACATTATATATTATAAAGTATATATATATATACATAAATATATATCAGTAACTAAAATGTATTAAAGACTGGAGTTTGACAGAGCTTTCTGAATTTAGAACACAATAGATGTAGGACTATCAAAAACTTCAAGGTAACTAGGAAGTAATATGCTTAATATATACTCCAACTACAGATGTAATTCAGATATATTATTGTGTTAAACCACATTCCTCAAATCTATATATTCTCGTTAATTAGACATTCCTGGCACGTTTCCCAATCATAGATTAATTTGTTAGTTTCTGAATTGAAAACGAGAATGAATTTTACCTCACTCACCTTGATTTTCTTTTTTCTCTTTCATCTAACTTTTATTTTCTTTCTCCTTTTTCTTAACTTCTTTCTTTCTTGCCCCTTTATTTCTTTCTTTCTCCTTCTTCTCTTCTTTCCTTTTCATTTCCCACTGCCACATTCAAAAAAGATTTTCAGAAGTCCAACAAATCCGAGTACTTTTCAGATTCAACTTTGCTGTTGTGAATTTCTTTTAAGGTCTATTTACATAGCATGATTTGCCACATACGACTTGACATATATGGCTTCAAGATTTGTTGTAGATAAACTTTGGCTTTGATGTCAAATGACACATTTGGCCATGATTGGGACTGGAACAAGTGAATTGCTGGCAGTTCTTAGTGCCACGTGCAACACAAGTTGTGCGTGTGTACATGGTGCCTAAATTTTGTTGTATACATCAAGTTGCACCTGATAATCTTGCCGTGTAAATAGGACTTTACAAATTCTAAAGCTGTTCAGCTGCTTTGACTTTTAGAGAGGAAATGGAAACTCAAGTGTTACCTAATGTGTAATGATTAAGAAAAGATCTTCAATTCAGTTAATATTATGAAGTTTGCATGAATACACCTATTCAAACTATATTCATTACAAATACCATGCCTTGGTTCACTGATTAAAAACAAACTTTTTTTTATAAAACTGATAACAATAACAATGAAAGACTTTTTTTAATTTGTTTTGTAATTAACTGAATAAAAGATTGATTGAAGACTTCTTTTCAAAAACATTGTAATAGTTAAAAAAATCAAACTGGTTATTCTAGGTGTAAGCAGTACTGTGCAACTACTCCAACCAAACCCATCCAAACAAATTTTCCACAAAATTTTTCATTTGATTTTGTGACTATTTGACTGCAATAAAATCATTGTAAATTATCACAAACTATTTTTTAATCACAAAACAAACAAGTCTCAAGCAAGTTATAAGTAGATAAAGCAAACAATCTTCCAATTTGTGATGATTCTATTGTTCAAATTCTTGAATTTGATTGAATAATTTGTGGAAAAATTTGTTTAGGTGGCTTTGGTTAGAGTAGATGCACTGTTATCATCAAAGCTGCAAGGTACAAAATTATTGAAGTTATATATCCTTTGAAGCTTGTTATCTAAATGGAACATTTTTGAGCAGGAACACAGATTTGGGAAACAAAGTTGCTATGGTGTAAACAAGTCTCTGAGTGAGAGTATTTTGCTGTTCATCCAAAAGGAAGTTGAACAGGTATCTCCAGTGTATGCTGACATCCACTGAAACACGAAAAGAATCTAGTGCTTTCATCTTATGTTATAATTATAAGTAGATTACCTAGAGATGAAATTCATTCTCACTTGTAATTGGTCGATTGTCTAACCAATCAGAGATAGGTATTTGCCTAACCATTCTTAATGCTGGTTGGTCAACCATTATGTGGCTAACCAATCAGAGATGAGGAACTAGTACAGTGTCATCAACTTTACCTGGAGTAATACCCAATCAAAGGCAACTAATATCTCGATGATGGTTGGTCTGTTATTCAAGCAAGCAAATTATTGTTTGCAGTTAAATGTAAGCACCAGAATCATTCATCTCTAGTTTTAAGTGAGTAATACATGGAAAAGAAAGTAATGTACTGCAAGTTACTCAATGCAGCACAAGCAGCTTGCTGCATTTTTTGCATGTCATTTCAAAAATAATCACATTTTTGATTGGCAGCAGAGAAATTAATATTTCCCAGGGGTAACTCACAGCTACAGAAGTAAACATGATGTTTAAAATGCATTACATTTTCCCAAGAATATGCTATTGACAGTAGCACACACACACTGAGCACCCTTAGGGCATATTTTGATTAATACTAAGAATATAATAGTTTGAAATAATTGAGAACATGCATTACACAAAGACAAAGACAAAAGAAATCCTTTGTGTGATGAATGTTCTGGTTGAGTGACTGACTGTCACTAAATAGCTACTTTGCTATGGTTGAGTGAATGACTGTTAGTCACTACATAGATACTTTGTCATCATCTGCATAGCTGTTATTTCAGGGTCTATAAC
>JAABNW020137328.1:0-24822 GCA_015164035.2 Radianthus crispa | reverse complement strand
TTTTGTTTCTCTTTTCATGCCATAGAATTTCGTGATCGTTTGCATAAATTTCCGGTACACGAAACACCAGCCCTTATAAGTCACATAGGAACCACAGAAACCCAGCTTGGGCTACCTGTGATTCAGCATGCTGGAAATTTTTTTTTTTTTTTTTCTCCAGGAAAGGGCTGCTGCTGGTAAGTACATCCGGGAATACTCATCAGGCCGCATCTTGGGAAAGGGCTTCATTCCTGAGCTGCAGGATATTTTTGAAAATGTCCGTCCATAAATTTGGGGATTGTAACCCCACCGAGTCTTTTTAATGGTCCCTCCAAACTCAGCTGAATACACCAGTTTCACGTTCCTACAATACCGCTGTTTTTCTTGATAACAGGCTCATTTGCACAGCCTTAGCCTTGTATGATATGGAATTAGATTGAATATTCATGCTTCCTGTCAAGGTCCGTGGAATTTCAAAGTGTTTCCTTTGTTGAAGTTGTGCACTCTTGACTTCACCTCAGGTATTTGTGGATATTTCGACACTGAAAAGAGAAGTAAGCCTGTGCAAATGAGTCCGATGTAATCAGGACCTATAGGCCTTTTGCAGCATGCACGTCGGAATGCAACTGCATTTAGAGGGGAAAGACAAAACAATCCCAATGAGAAAGATCCGGAAATCTATTGTTTTGCCCTCCAAATTCAGCTGCATTCCGACGTGCTGCAAAGGGCCTATTGCATGAGAGTCAATTGTGGTAATATGTAAATTATACACCCTGAAAAGAGAGAATACTTACTGACGTTTCGGACGTTATTTACATCTTATCACTATTGTTTCTTTAGAAACACCGACGCAGCTCCTACTAGTTTACCGCTTAGCTCTATTGAGAGTCAGTGTGAGGATCTTGCAAAAGCAGAGATTAAGTTTAACACAGTTTTTATTCATTCCTAGTTATATTCTGCCTGTGCTTGAAGTCATGATGTTGAGTCGTCCGCAACAGGTACAAATAATTAATATGCTTTATATAAATAGTTGAATCATCGAAGCTAAGACCGAAATGTGTTCTGGGAAGGTGATATTCTACTCTGTTCGGTAACTTGAATCAATTTCAAGAGCTTCAAATATTCAATTTGAATAATATTAGCCTCCTTAACTGTTTACCCAGAATACCTTTTGGTCTCAGCTTCGATGAATCAACCTTTTAACAAAATTAACATGACAATGATTTTTCAATGAGGTGTAGATAGAAATTGAGACGTTATGTATTCAATAAGCTTTAATATTCCAAGCCACATGTAACATTACTGTATAGTGGCAAAGGGTGGATGACAGACTTGTATCATTCATCATTTTCAATGATCAGCAGCCTAGCTCAAAATTTCTAACCTATTTGAAATCATGCATACCTATTTCAGAATTGCATACTTCCTTCTTAAATCAGGCATTATTTAACTTTATCTTGTATTGAATCTATTGATGAAGCTACGAGTAGTGGCCTCCGTGGTCGAGAAACAACTTTGTGAATATCTTAAAATTCATAATAAATAGCTTTATAGATTTTTTTTTGAAACTGAGGGATCCACTAAATCTAGACAGATAATGCGGTACAGTAAGATTTGTTATATTCTGGAGCCATTAGAAAAGTGATGGGGATGGGATAAAAGCACAATGAAAAATAAAATTCCAATGAAAATATCAAAAATTGGCCTCTGCAAACTTAGAAAAAAAAGTCCATTAAAAAATTTATTTCAACTTTTCGTGTCCAAAAAAAATATATATGACCAAATAGTCTTCCCCTCCCCCCAGACCACTATTCTAATGGTTCGACCCTTAACCGAGCAACTTTAGTGCTTCCAAATGGTTTTTCTTTTTTTCCTTCTTTCTTTCTTGTTTCTTTTTTTTATTAGGTTTTCCCACAACATTTTATAATTTTTCAATTCGAATCATGGCAAGAAGACAAAGGAAGATCAGCATGCAATTGTACATACAATTTGAATTCAATGATCCAAACAAGTTTGAAAACCACCAATCTCTAGTAACTTGATTCATACGATAATATATACATATGTATGAGTTTGTTATCTATCTATCTCGATGTATATTTATTTATATAAGCATTTCATTTATAACATAGCAGATGAATAATAATTGGGTGGTCCGCTAGGATTTCCCGTCATGTTGCTGTTGACTGACCCGCCGGTGTTATTGCCCATATAAGAATAGTCCTGTGAAGGATGGTGGTATGCTGACGGCGGTGGATGAGGAGGGATGAACCTTGGGGCAGCTCCACCTACAGCGCATGCTCCATTCATGACATTACCCATCATGCCATTCATCATGTTTGGAGGCTGGTAAGTTGATCGAGGCATTGGCATTCTCATGTCTACTGCTTGTTGTTGCCAGGGATTGTTGCTGTTGGGATAGTGGTTAGTGGCAGGAGGTGATGGGCTTTTGCTCTGTTGAGGTTCCGGTGATGGAGTTTTTCTTTTGGTTGGTTTAGGAGATGTTTTAGTTTGTCCTTTATTCAACTGACGCAGTTTTGCCCTGCGGTTCTTGAACCAAACCTGTGCAAAAGATATTGACTGACTTATTATTGGAGTTATATAATAAACTGTTATTTGGAAAAACACCCAATAAGGCCTGGTTCACACGAGCGTCATATAATCATAAGCAACATACGCAGACTCAGTAACACATTTATCACCTAGGTGTGAAAGAAGACAATTGCTGCTAATGAGCAGTACGCTACTGAGTCTGCGTATGTTGCTTATGATTATGATTATGACGCTCGTGTGAACCAGGCCTTAGTATAGGAAATGTGCAAGTTACAGGGGATGTATGGGGATGTTGACTGCTTCCCGCAAAACCATACATTATCCCTTATTTTGATAATACTATGAATCAATACTGTTCAGTTCGTATTTATCTAAACGTTTTGAAAAATGGTATATTTGCTAATTTCACCAGCACCATTCCACAACTTCATGTCACTATCAATATGATGTAACTACTGATGCACTGCACATATCACATTATCCGCCACTATCGCCAAAAATGATTATCACCAGCACTTCATCATATAGAAAATGCTTTAGAATCCTGTTAACTCATTTGGTCTTGTACTTCCTATGCCTTTATTCCCTGGAAAACTAAGTTTAGGCAAAATTATACAATTCTCTTTATAAAAGACGACAAGACTAAATTCCAGCTACATACGTGCATTGCTACAGCTTAAAAAAGCCAGTAAAACCAAAACAATATTTTATAAATATACATATAAATATAGCGATTCTATAAATTCTGGGAACTCAAACACTTCACCGGTTTGCTGTGAAATTGGTTTTTCGCAGCCGTCAATGAATCATAATCAGTCGGTACTTTTAATTTAAATTTTGGCTGTCGGCTACGAAATCTCCAAAACCAAGATGCAACTATACTAACTACCAAATTCGCAGAATGTTGGGACTCGCTGTAAAATGCCAGTTTCGTTCGAGTCAAGGCATAACCTTACATTGATAAAGCCATTTAAGCCTGTACACCACTGGCGCAGGCATGTACACAGATCCTTATATCCTTATGAAAGAAAAACAAACAGCATCCATCCTGGCATTTCCTGGCCCTTTTGAAATACAAAAACCGCTATTGTTCTCACCTGTACTCTGGATTCGGGTAAATTAATCTTTATAGCAACTTCTTCTCTCATGAAGATGTCTGGGTAACGAGTTTTAGCGAACAGTTCCTCGAGAATCTCCAGTTGATTTTTAGTGAAAGTCGTTCTCTCTCTTCGTTGCTTTCTTGGCGGCCCTGTAGGGAAATGGCAATATTCTTAGCACATATAGAGAGTAGTGAATGTCACCGTCTAGATCTCGAAAAGAAGTGACAAGTTATATAGATGAAGATAATCTCTTAATAAACAAAAAGTTCATTTTAGACCAGTTACTTAAAAGTATGTATAGGCATTTATAGGCTGTTCATGATCAGGTTTCGATGCTCCTAATCTTGCACAATAAACGACACATCCGATAAATAATGCAGGTTAACCGTAAAAGAAAGAAAAAAACTAGTAAGAACTTCTTAGCAAGAAGCTGCCCGAGGCATCGTTCAGTGCAAGCAGTCCCTTTCATACCCATAAGTGCTAAAAAGCTTTCGTGGTGAATTAGCGAGTTCGCACCAATGTGGGAGGTCCATAAAAGTAAGATCTTAAATCCTTGTAAGGATATTTTCAAAATATACACGAGCTGTGCTCGCTTCCATGAGGTGCCAGCATAGCGTGGCGGGAAACATTGCCTTATTCAATATTCACTACTACTAAACCCTGTAAAAATGAAGCGGATGAGGCAAGCTCAAGAATTTACTTTTATCTTCATTAGTGTAAAACCAAACCACTACCTAACCGCTTCATATATGTGAAACATACTACTGAAGGACAACTTCATAACTCTAAAATTTCATTGAACGGCACATTGCAACGAGATCGTTGTTATCAGGTGCAGAATAGTAAGACTAACATAAAATAGCTAAATGCCTTGGAAAGATCGATCATTTGTATTGTTGAGCCAATGCGGAACTTAGCCAGCCTGCAACCATGCACTAGTTTATATAATATGTATTCTTCCACTACTTTAGTTAGTTTGACTAAGTTATGCTTGTAATTGATTTCCGCTTGCCTCAGAATACATTTCAATATCCCATAGTCATCCAATCCTCTTTCTCGTTTGAGCTTTGTATGGGATTTTGAATGACATCCTGTGGTAGGCATTTTTCCGATTCGACGTTGAAGATAGATCCTAGTTGGCCTATTATTTAAGAACGAGGAGTTGATAGGTCAAAGAATGCTTCAGGGTAAACTAAGAGGTGGCAAACGTGACAACTATATAATGGCAAGACACGACAGAGGTGTTCAGAAACGAATGCCGAAGTTGAAGAAAATTTCAAGGTATCAAAAAAAAGCTGAAGCCGATTCATTAACAAAATGCAAAACAACAGCAGAAAAGCAAACGTTTGAAAGAATGAATTCACAACCTCACAACCTTCACTGCTGATTAAAAGACTGAGATATGGAATTGCTTGAAAATCAAGCCAAATGGACATTGACTTACTATGCCCATGTGCTTTGTGGTTTTCAGAACTTTGGTCGTCCATCGCAGGCAGCATTTCACTTTTATTTAAGGTTCGAGTCTTTTGGGAGTTTCTTGGCTTCCAAATAGAATACTGTAGTCATATGATGCCTGCCTTATGCAACGTTGTCGAAAAACATGCCTTCTATTCTTGTAGGCAAGTAAGAATAACATAATCTACTTTGAGGAAAACAAAAATGAGAATGACTCAAGAATGTCGAACGTTGTTTCAACATGCTCCAAGAAAATAAAGATAGTTTTTAAAGTAAACCTTGATGGGGAACTCAAATAATTCATAAATGCTTGAACGAAACTTCACTGCTGGTGGTCTGAGATTTTCCTGTTTTTCTGAGTGAAGCGTTGATGTACGAGTAAATAGCAATTTTCTTTGACTTGTAAAAATATTAGAAAGCATAAAACATAATCGATGGAAAGAAATTCCATTGTTTTCACTATTGTTTTCCACTGACAATTACTCATTACTAAAACAGCTTATACAAGTCACCAAGTGACGACTTCCAGTACGATGGGAAATAATTGATACAGATTCTTTAATTCGAAATTATATCTCATTTAGTAATGTAACTTTCTATTCTATTGAGCAAAGTTCTTGTTTAAAACTCTTTGGGGTCAAGGTTTCATTTTAGTCTTACAAGAAGTCTGCCGGCATAATCTTGTTAATATATTTTTTGTTAGAAACTTGTTTTAAATTTCGTTGCTTTTATCGCTAAAAGGCACCACGCGGATTCCGATTCCATTTTATTGGAAATCATATTATTTCTAATACGACTATTAAGAAAGAAAAGACGAAAAAAAAATCTTATATCACATAGATCAGTGCCACTTGATATCACGTGGTCCTTTTCCACCACAATAACCAAAGCTTTTTCAGTTACTCCGCCCTATTCAAGGGCCAAATTGTTTTAATTTATGCAGTTCCTTCAAAGCATCCTTCGTAACGGCTTTGAAAATCAGTGGAACAAACCTTTTGAAATTACCAAAGAAAAGCAAAATCATTTTGCAACTCAGTGGCCGAATCCAAAACTAAATCAGAATTTGATTTCTTTAAAATGTGAAGGATTTGACAGGATTGAATTTTATTGAAATGACATCTTGAAGAGGGAAAATTAGCCATGCTTAGCCTAAAAGTTGATCGTATTTTGTTTCATCGGACAAGGCTTTCTAGCTTAATATGTCAGCTTCTGAAATATGACATATTTTCTATTTACTTTCACTAAAAAAAATCTTAGTATGTTGCATTCTAAGTTAATCTTTCTCGTATTCTATCAGCTGAGGAAAGCTGAGCTAAAGCTAGGAAAGAGAAGGTACAAAAATGGATTTAAAACGACAATTAACAAAAGAAGACCAACTGCTGCTGGGCTTATTCGGTTGCTTTTTGTCAAATTCAAAAGATCCCCTGGATATAGATTTAGAATTAAAAAAAACATAAAACAGTTTTGAAATCCCCTTTGACCGGGCAAATGATAAAAGATGTGTTAAAATAACCACAAAGGATAGAGGGCAAGGCGATAACGATACTAAAATAGTTCATGGGAAAGAGGGGCGTGATGTACTGACTCTTCGACGACATTTTGATTACCAAGGGCATCGCTTTTCTGAATCTAGTAAAGTCCACCAAGTAGTATTATCCAGATACTAACCAAACTATGAATAAAGCATGGACTCGACAGTTATCATATATAAGCCTGCCATAAGGCTGGAATTTGAATCGGTTCTCCCGAGGGACTTGCTTCCCAACCTTGTAACAAGACATTTTAATTACTCAAAGAAAGGCCAGTATAGATGTGGACTGCTTTAAGATTTTTTTCCCTGTCGCCGACTAGTCGAATACGAGTTATTGGAGTTATCCGAACAAATACGAAGGACGAGTAACGTAATTGAAATTAAATAAAGAAAAGCAATGAGAAAATTCCTTAAGCTTGGGAGTCATTGGTCATGGAGTGTTTTGGCTTGTCGTATTCTCACCACTGATAAGTAACTAAAAGATGCATCTATTTAGAGTAATTCTGAATGATATTCAACCAGCAAAGAACAAAGCTTAAATGATAAGCCTCTGATAATGAAACGAAAACTAAAACAAGAAATAGTTCACGAAGAAACGTCATTATATATTTGAATGCAAAAAGCGTTAGCACTAAGGGATGATAGAAGTCTATTTGAGCAGCAATTAGATAACTCGGATTTTCTAAAGTAAAATCAAAGCCAATATAAGATCGACAACTTTGCCACAACACCAGCTGAGGTGGCTTTATAAATTAAAGTCTATTTTGGATCCATTTTATCAAAGAAGGATATTTTGGTAATGTTTTGTTAGGTAATAAAGTGAGTTTCCTAAATCAAAGGTATCAAATGTGTTATCGTATCAATCAGGACGTTACCTGGAACCCCACCGTCGTTGAGTACAAACAGAAAACAAGATAAACACTTTGATCAGTGCTTCTACAAAAACTCGGGGAAGCAATAAAAAATGATGCTAGATCGATAGCCGCACTGAGGCCCTAATTTCTCATTTTGACGAGTCTTGAAGGCTATGCCTGCTTGGATTTTGATTGTCAAATTCAGGGTAAACATTCTTTAGTAAGCTCATCGTCCCCGTGCGAAATTGTTTAATAACTGTTTAGACAGTAAACTGTATTTGTTATCTTGTTTTCTGGCTCATCTATCTTGAAGTCTTCTTTGCTTTTCTTTTGATTCATGTGTACACAACAATCGCTGTTCTAAGCGTCCCCGACAACAGATCTTTCCTGTGCCCAAAGTGAAGAAATTCAAACCACAACCTCACCGTAGTCAGCTCGAGAGGAACGATCTCAGCACGAAAGGCTACGTAAAACAATCCGGACAAAGACAAATTTACAGTTTCACACTATTTGTTAATTGTCCAATACAGAGAATAACGAGTGACTGCAAAAAGCTCCTTGCTAAAATGCTCGAATCACTCAAGATGGATTCTTACTCGTGGAACGATCCAATGGATTCTTGAACGATACCTGAACAGCGGTATATATCAGTTTTGTCGTTGAAGAAATCAAAACCCATTAGTTGTGTAAATTCTTTGATTCCATTCATGTAACAGTTTCCCCGGAGTAAATATTTCTTGGGGTACATTTCGTGTATCTTTTGATCGGTCTTACTAGGAGTCCCTAATGTATTCGTTGTCACCTGTACATTTGCAAACTGAGCCATATTGCCCAGCTTTTCAAGGCTGTCGTTCGGTTTGATTGAAGTTTTCGCCTTCATTTCGTAGAATTTAATAACGACTAAAAATGGTAAACGAATAAATTTCAGCTCGGTGAGTGAATACTGCAACCTAAGGCTCGAGCAAGAAGAGAAAGTATTTCCGTGCGGTTCTTGTTGCTCAATCGCTTGATGAAGATGCAATGTGTGGTATTGTGAGCCGTAATCCATATTTCGTTTACTCAATGGCACAAATGTCTTGAATATAGAAATACCATAAGACGAGCATCTAGAAACAATAGCATTCACACTTACACTGAAAGATTTTTTACCTTTTTAGAGGTAGCATAACTAAGTTCTCGATCTCTACGGCTCACGATCGTCAACTATCAAGACGACATCGCAAAGAACGTCAAGTGCTGCTATTCCTTCTTCATAAACACATTGCTACTGCTCTATATAACTTGGATTTCAATGAAGAAGTACGAAAAATGGATTTTTAGAATATAATAGTGTGTGTAAGAATGCTTACCAAACATCTGGCCATGCGCTTCGGCACCGAAATAGTCAAAGTTTGGCGAAGGATAGTTGAGTCCATTCATTGGGTAAGGTGGAAGTCTACCGAACATCCCTGCCATCCTGAACGCTCTTTCTTGGTCACTTTCAAATCTGCACTAATAAGAGAGCAAAGAATAGGTTTTACAAAGGTTCAAAAAAGAGAGCTGCAGTTTGCAAGATCATTAGCAGTGGTGAAGTCGGTGAAAATTGTGTTCTGTATGTTCCAGGCCGTCACTGTCCCTGAGCTGTCATCGTTTTAATTAGACATCAAGAAAACAAAAGCACGCATTGGTTAGTTTGTCAGTTCAGACCTGATAATGTGGACCAACCATCTTGATGGTGGAAGATAAAGAGACTTGATCTATTTCAATGCCCCCCTAAAACACACATATACACACATTACTTCCTATTCCTACCACTCTCTTAGTGAATTCCAGTTTATTCGTAAATCCACGTCAACTGAGATCTTTGGCTGAGGGGTTTTTTGGTTCTTAGTGTCTCTCGCATGTAATTTGATTCTGCCGAGTTGCCCCTGTCAGTCGTGGGGTCTGTGAACATTCACTGTTTAGTATCCGACGAACTGTCTACGTAAGAGGAAATAGTTGACTTCCCCTCGCAGTAGTGTGTCTCAATTCCATGCAAAAAAGTGCCAAGAGAGTGTGTGGTTCATGTATCGCTCGTATGCTGACCCAGGATTGAACCCTTCTAGACTAAACGACGCTTGCTCGAGTCTTACAGTATTCACAGAACTAGTCCTCTCTCTTGCCTTAAAGGAAAATGAACGTATTGTGGTGAATTAAGCCCTTGAAAGTGCCTTTCAAATTGGTATGATTTGTCAAGAGGTTTTTTTTCTAAATGGTATATGTCCATTTATTGAAATGTCTCGTTCATTGTAAACACTTACGTTTGCTGTAGAGTTCTCGCGAGGCTATTAAGCAGTTGCAAGACGTTATTTTGGTAACCTTAACGATAGGAGGTCAAGAGAGGGGGAGGGAATCCTCTTAAGCGTTACGACAGCAAGACAAACGAACAAGAAAAAAGAGAGATAGGTTTGTTCACTAGGAATCGGATACTAAGCAGGACCATGTCTAGTAAATGAAATTTTAAACAAACAACTTAGCGTAATTGTGGAGGCTTGTAGAATGACACTCAATAAAAACCCATTTAGTAGCGCGAGCTGCCAGCACTCCCGACAGTAATGTGACAGCTGTCAATCAAAGTTTTATCTGCTTCTCGTTTATGACATATTCGTTTGGCCAGCACGTGGCTTTTCTTGTCGAAGAACGGAAAATAGATTGGACAACCGTTTTTACTTTAAGTCATACTCTAGAAGGTTTGTGGTCCTTGAAGTGTGTGGAGCAAAGTGTACGATGATTTGGCTGGCAAATATGGGGAACAAAACATGGTGATGCACGATACCGTGATTAGCAGGAGATTTCTATCCAGCTAAGTGTTTCCGGTTTGCTTTTCCGGATGTTTCAGTGCGTTTGGAATTCTCAAGTGACACAATACATGCCCTTGTCGATATTCTTTCAACTCACTCGAAATGGGTCCTGAGAATTCGGATGTTTGATGCTTCATGACCGAATTCGTTCTCACTCCAAAACACAGTATCAAGATTTTTGAGGCAATGCTTCAGTTTTAAAATGTATCCTTTTGCAACAAACTACAGTTGGACCCATCAATTCAAATCTTAATGATAAACCTGATCTAGAAAACCATAGCCTCTCTCTTTCGTTATGGACTTGGTTCGTTTTGACGCAACCACTTGTACCAAAACCCTAAATCTTTTCTAAATGTTGGTGTATGCGATTATTGGTTTTGAAATACCTAAAAATGCCATCACTTGTATACACGGTATTTAATTTTGGACACAGTTTTTGCAGGGCCGAACCTTAAACCCAAGCTCACTACAATAAAGAAATTATAGATTTGATCATTTTTGTCAAGAAGAAAACTTTGCTTCCGCGATGCAATGAATCGAAGCAACAGCAGTATTAATGGTGCTAGCCTTATCGGTTGGAATTAATCCCCTTTTTACACCATCGGAAGAATTGATGATAACTTCAGAATCCTACTCAGATAACAGTGAAGAAAGCGCCAGATATGTTATCAAAGCCCGTGTTCCTTTTCCCCCAGCCCTTACACTTCACAAACCATTAAAACATGACCAGTATCTTGCAAGATCTTTGCTATCAATCACAAAGAAATTCACTTTCATTGAATAAACTTTGACCAAAAAATCAATTGAAATTTTTCAAAATTCTTTTTTTCCATGGACACAAATTAGTGCAAGACCTAGCTAGATCTGTACATTGTCAGATCCTCCGGAGTTGATTGCATTTATTAGTTATTCATTTGCAGAGAGTGAGAATGACGGTAGCTATCAAGACAAGATCAACGAAGAAGTCAAAATAGGCTCATCATATCAGTTGCAAACGCGAAAAGAGGCGGGACCAACGGTTTTAGAACGCCGTATCTCCCTGGCAATTGCTTGACGCCGTTCTGACGAAAACGTTACCATTCGCAACACCAAAAACACTTTAAAGGCGTCGCACTGACTGGCCTTTCAGATATACCTAAAGCATGTACCAGTACTTATATAAGCATCTGCAAAGCTCGACATCTTGTAATTACTTGACATCGACGCTTCGTATTACACTACTGAATTAGTTTTACGAACTGCAGTTGATGTTGGAAAAAAATATGTGAAAAATACAGAGACCCTTGAGGAGAAACTAATCATATCTCATTGATTGAAGCGCAAAATCTGAATTTCAGTATCAGTTTCTCGATTGGCTCATGTTTGTCTTGAAGCATCGTTGCTTCAGCCAACACGAGTCCAGTTGGTACACAAGCGAAATTCCATCATTTTTCAAGATCAATATAGTCTTCCGTTTTTGACAACAGCCTCGTATATCATTGATTACTTGGACATTAAATGTTGTATCTAGGCACCAATTGATTGATTAGTCCAATATCAAGATTGCAAACCATTCGAGTCATCTGGAAACATCAAGAACTGTCAAGTCTACGTGACCAATACGAACGCGCAATGAGCACTTACGAAAACCACGAATTCGAGGTAACGTAGGCTCGGGGACTCCAGTCTAGACCAAAATTTGCCATTACTACAAAGAAAGCTTTTTCTTCTATTCAAAATCATATAGATAAAGAATAACAGCGACTCGGGTTGATATCGTAATATTATTTCTATATAAAAATCCCAATTGCAATGATCTCTTCAATGGACTATTTATAGACCATTTCTGGCCTTATTCTAGTCAAATGATGGTGTGGGTTTTGGGCATTTCCTCCTAGATCTAAAAAAAGCTGACAATGCATGCATTGTGTTTTGTGCAGTTTGTGTTCTGTGTCATGGCCGGGGTACTTGTTCGAACGACTAACCATTTCCTTCATTGTTGAGAGGAATAATTATCGTGTAACTGAAAACATGCCAGTTCATTCAAACAGCTTCTTGTCTTTGTATTAAACGGTAACTACACAGGCCCCTTCTTGTAAATATTCAAGATCATTTCAAAATGTAAGAATATGGCCCTTTACAGAACATCGTTTTTGGTGCTTGCCTTTCTTATTTACATCATTTTCGATCAAACTTCATTCGTGTTGTACAACTACTGTAGTCCATATAACGTGTTTCTCAATAAGAATCCCTGTAAGGTCAACGGAAGCCAACTCACAATCTACTTACTCTTGTGTGTGTGTGTGGTTGATACAAATCTGGGAGTCGAAGCCGTATATGAACGAGGTGCGTGAGATCTTCGATGGACTTTCAATCATCAATCTTTTCTCATCACTTCTTCAGGCTTCTCTTGGGAATTTGTGGTGCATGGAATGAAGTTAGCAGGAAACGAACTTCATGGACTTTTCGTTACTCCTTCGACAGCGGTTAATATCACAGGAAGATAGTGATGGGAATGGAGACCAGATTGGAAAGGACGTGACTACCACAGTTTACCTCCTCGGTTTGAATATGCACGTTCCTTTTCTTCCCTCTCTTTTAAAAGCTAACAGAGATGCCCAGTTCGACGACGACAAGTTTCCTCCCCACCCCCTACCCCTAAGTGAGTCAGTGTTCGTGTTTGCGTGTCTATGTGGTATTCAAGGAGGCATAACATCGGAAGAAAGCGACTGAAATAAACCCCCGAAAATTCTATTTCGAAATCTAATTGGAAAACGAGAAGCCCCAACGATCTAGTGAAGAGCTAGCATCACTAGTCAGTCACGTGGCAAGTAGTTTACTGTGCCACAAAGTTTGGTTATGAATAAATACCGTGCTACACTGATAAAAGCTATTCAAGCACATCATAGTTGGCTGTTTTATTTACGGCGTCGTGGTTCTTCTTGGCGTTCTTTAGTAGTACTAGCGTAGTTTCCGGACTGTCAAGAGTCTTGAAATGTACCAGTTGCACATGTGATTGTAACATCTGTTATACGATTTTAAACGTTTTTATTTCAGTACCGTGAGTAATAGCCAAGCGTGTCAAATTTGATTCACCACCAACTTTTATTCTTTTGTGTTTTTGACCTTAGTGCCAACCGCTGACAAAGTGGGAGACTTTGTTAGCAAAAATGAATGCATTCACTCGAGTCAGCTCACAGCTTGAGTAAAATAGCTTCATAAATGAGTTCAATAGATGCCGGGCTTATTAATATGTGCTGCGTTTCCAATCTTTCTCGGAAAGACTAAAGTTTGTCGTTCTTGTTGTTGTTGTTTTGCTTTGCTTTGTTTTTGTCTTTTAAACCTTTTTTCTTGCTGTTTTCTTCGTTTTCTTTTGCTTTGCTTTGCTTTTTTTGTTTGTTTGATTGTTTGTTTTTGTTTTTTCCTGGACTTTTTTTATCTAATAGATGCACCGTAAGAGTGTTGAGTGAGCAATTTTTGAAAATGTCCCAAACATGGATGTAAGTTACCGTGCAAGCGCGCCTAATCCGCCAACAGTTGTCAATGAACCGAGCCGCGTTCTTCTCGACTCAAAAAAGATTAAATTAAGGAATTTTGTAAAGAAGAGCAAAGTAAACACTGGACATTTAAAGTGTTTGTTTTAGTAATTTATGGGGCGGTGCTTTTCCGTTATAGGTATCGTACCTCATTGATCTCTGTTCTAAAGCCTTGGTAAGTTGTTGTCGAGTGTTGCTGTAATAACTGGTGTACATGTATGTTGTATCTTAAATATGCAATCTTCATTCAATTCAGTTTAAATAAGCTTGTGCCAATCAATTATAAATAACTACCTTGATAACAACTTTAGTGAGACGAACAAATCGTGGATGTAAGAGTGCAAGCTATTCTTATCAACCGTACTCATCTTATCGATGTCAGTGGTATTATAGGTTATCGCGTCAAAACGAAAGAAATAATTCATGACATTTATAAAGGACAGGATTAAGGTGACAGAGAGAGGTTGAAGCTGGTAGAGTAAAAAGAAGAAAAAAAAAATCCAAGAAAAAACAAACAAACAGCGACAACAGGCAACAAACATTCAAACCTAAGAGTTTAATTGTTTTTTTACCAGTTCCTGAAAGCAGAGACCAGGAAACTGAGTTGCTAGTCTTTGTTACTTTGATACTTGTCTAGAGTTAACCATTAAGAGGAGGGAAGCCTCTACTAATTTTGCACTAATAGTGTGTTAGTCGATCAAATATCTGGTCTTAAATACTCATGAAAAAAAGAACGGAAATAAAGTGCTTACTTTTATCAATTAAACTCAGAAAAGAAAAAGAATAGTGATTGAAATTTCATGGTTTAATCATCTAGAAAAAGCGTTGCAATTAACTCAATTTTAAAAAATAAGAATTTTTGTTTTCTTTTCTAAAAAAGTTCAAGTCCGAGTCAATGCACGTCTAGTTGCAAAAAAATAGTTTACTTCGCATTATCCGATCGACAATCTGTTCAGAACCCTGAGTAGGAATAAAGTTCAATCCAGGATATGAAATAGGATTAAATGGACGAAATGGGATGAAAGAAAAGAATGACGGAAATGCCAGTAGTTAAATGCGACTTGTACCTAACACTTGTCCCAATTCTGCCAATACAACAACTTAATCAAAGAAATCCCTTTAATGTGTGGCAACATCAATTATTATATCTCTACATTATCAAACTAGTAATCGAGGGCTTTTTCGGGTTCTCTTGTTTGTTCTCTGCAAATAGCCACGAAAAATTCCGACATGAGTATTGTTTTCTCAGATATTATCTACAAATGAAGGTAATTTTTGGGAGATTTGAATTTGTTTGTTGTTTTCTTTTTCTATTTTTTTATGATATATCGTTCTTATTGTTGGTTTTGTTGTTGTCGTAGTAATAGTTACTTTTGTTATTCATGTTCTTCTTGTAGCCAGCCTATGTCGTGTTATTTTAGCTTCTTTTTGTTTTGTTATTGCGACTACTAGCCTTCTACTATCAGAGCTAATAAGGAAGCAGGCAAGAAACTAGCTCACAGCATCAGAAATTTTAACAGATTTACTCAACTAAGCTTACACTTAGGTTCTCAGTAGAAAATACTGCTGGCTTAGTCGCCCCCAAAAAGTCTAATCTGCTCGGGTTATTTGACTCTAATCCAATGAAGGATTCACTTGGTTCGAAGAATTAGAAAGACTTCCACTGATCTGTACGAGCAGGATCAAAGTGAAGAATAAGTCACTACAATTGGCCACATCAATTATTAATTGGGCATGATGCTCTATATATGGCTTACTTGTTAATGGTAATGGCATCTTATGGGTACGTCTTGATGCTCATCACTTGCCATTTCATCTCTGAGTTGGTTTGAGGGTATCGTTATGACAACCCACTGGTCTATATTTTTATATATTTATGATACTCTGTTCTTAATCACTTACTAGTAAATGCCTTGGGTAGTAAATTCAGGAAGAAATTGCCATTGGTTCATTACATTGTAGTTCCTTTACACACTGACCAACCATCTGCTTGACTGCTTTCCCTTACGATATTGTACTTTTGTACTAAAAAGTATACCTACTTTTTACTTCAAACATGGAAAGAGACCAAAACATAGCAAGTAAACACAAGTCCCTGGATTTTACTTACGAGGTGAACATAAAACTCCTTTTTGGTGTAAAAGGTTTGGAACTTTAGTCTGTTCGAACTTTGAAAGTACCCCTAGAATTTTGATTGAAATGTCCATGGCTTGTATTCTCGAAAAAACCTTTTAGCAAACTGTAATCAGATTTCAGTTTGGATTGTGCATTTTTTCAATTTCATTATACAAATCCTTAAACAGGCTTTAGGAATGGATTCTACACCCTCCACTCTGGTGGAAATGTCGCCTAAAGTTCAGGGTGTAAATGCTCTTTTAAGTGGTAAGGAGATGCTACCGTATGTTTTGCCGGTGTTGGCAATCGAAGAAAGAAACCCTCATAAACATTCTCTTGAGACACCTCACTGAGCTAGTTTTCGAGGTGTTTCAGAAAAAAATCGCAACTGAAATACTTTAATCGAAAGAGCTTTTTCTGGCTATTTCTAAGTGCCGCATAGCAACTGTTTGTATTAACGACGGAAAGCCATGAAATAAAGGCTTTCCATTGTCGAAACTGGCTGACCAGACCTGCAGAGAATAGGCCTTTCGTGGAGAGTTTTCCCATTTTTTCCAAACATTTTAGAATAGAGGAATACAATATGGGAATTGATTATTCTAGTTGGACAATTCTGGAAAGTAGAGAAAATCTCTTCATAAATGGACCAATCTGGCCAGCCAGTTGTAACTCAAACGCCCAAAGCAAGAGAAGAAAAGGCCAGAAACTAGAAGAAAAAGAAAGAAGAATCTGGGTGGAATTGAGATTTTAAAGGAGAAAATATCTTGATTTTGCAACGTACTTCCCAAACTAGCACTGAAAATCCGTTCAGAGCTAAAAACCGATCGAATTGGCGCAGTCATCGATCGCGGATGACAAATAGGTGACCTACGTGTACACTAAAACATTACTTCAAGGCTTGCTCAAGAAAGTCACTTACTGGGCACTCTACTAAAGTACGGCTCTTAGAAACTCATAAAAACCTTGGCACACATTGAAAGTGCTCAGCAAACATCTCAGATGTTGGCAATCCAATCTTGTTTTCCCTAGTGCATCAAACCTGTCCCTGTAATGTAATTGTTTCATTAATTCAATGCCTTACATCTGATTATGACAAAATTGGCTTTGAATATGTGTAATAACAAAGCTTGTGAAATCTCTAATGTATAATCCAGTTTTCGATAGTTACGAATATCAGCTCTAAAACATTGTTTCTGCTCAATATTCACAACCTTATGTTACTGGGTCTTTTTCCAGTATGGTTCGCTTACGAGTTATTTCTTTTGCATCAGTGCTATACATTTCGGCAGCTCAAAATATTTGGACGATTTTTAAAAGTTAAGTAGATTTGGATGCTTTGTGCTCGTCATGTTTAGAACTATACGATTTTTGGGTTAACAGCAATTTTCAGATTAAGGACATTTTGCATCGATTTTTGCCAACAAAAAACAAACAAAAAGAAAACACAATAATACTAAAAAACCCAGCTTGTTTCGATATAGGTAACAAAGTTATCAAAAGCCAGTCACGAGCTTACCTTTGAACAAGTTTGCTTGATGTCGTGATCCAGCCCACCATTACAAATACTAGTGTAAACCCTTCGATGGAAGCTGCCCAGGACAGAGTTTGTTAAATTTACTTGCATGGCAAATATCATTCAAAAACACTATTCCATAAACGAGGAGTTGAAAGACTACACTACAGCCTTAACGGTTTATTAGTTCAAGATAAGGCCAATGAGCCCAATATATAACCCTGAGCTACTGATTATGTTCTTGGTCAAAGTCGACTCAATGTCTAGCTTTTGATGGTAAGAACTTGTACTGAAACTTAGCCACTGGCTCATCGTTAGCTTTATTTGGGATATGGAGAGAATACTGGAAAGCTTAGAGATTACCCGGGATCAAACCGACTCAGGAACATACATCCTATAAGATCGTCCTCGTCAAAGATATTTGTATCTCAATCAAAAGGCGAAGACTGTGAGGCGAGGGCCTGATCATTCTAAGGAGACTTTGTTCGATTTGTATGAGACTCTAAGTTTTCTTTCCTATGGGGATGGAAATTGTTAGGCAGTCATTATCAAAGATTTAAGAATATGGATCTGGTAGTTACCTCGGGCCAGTGATAGGGTTGATGCATGTCGTGTTGCAATCCAAGTGGCTCCTTGCTTTGTTGAGACTGAATTGACTAAAGAATGCTTGCTCTCCAACTTATCGAACCGCTGTCTTCCTTTTCGCGTCTTCCGTGTTACTCCTTTCTTCCGTGTAAATGAACGCAGATAGTTCGGACGGGCTCACTTCTCGTGTCCACGAAACATCCTTCCTCTGCAAGCGCTTCTCACCTCTAAACAACTTTTCCAACCGTTCTGTAAGGAGTCAAAGGGTTATCACTCAGCAAAACCACGGACCAGCTAGGTCTATCAAAAATCTTGACAACTCTCAACAATCTCTGGATTTCTAAATTGTTTCAGAGTCTTGATAAAAGCAATGCCACTTCCTTCAAGGAATTCACAGCTTAGTATCGAGAGTCCTGAGTGACATTCTTAAAGATCCCTAAGTCTTTGCTACGTCAGTTTTGTACTTCACCCATGATGTACAAATCTAAGTACTGACAATAAGTCCATCTGTTGTAAGAAGTTATTTCTAGTGGTCGTTTTCTTCAAGCAAAGCCTTCGATTTTTGCTGTCCTCTGGCGTCTTGTAGTCCAATAGAGGAGTCGAATAAGAAAGTGGTTAGGATTATCTGTTGATGTGTGCAGTTAAGGCATTAAAATGGGGGGGTCGTGGCAGATGAGCGCTTTAAGGGACAACTGATATTGATAAGCTTTTGATCTCTGCTTGAAAGAAGACTCAGTCTGGTTTACAATTAGCTTATACTGAGAGGATTGGAATCTCGCTAGAGTTCACGTCTGAACTGAGACAGATAAACAGCTAAACTTCTGAATAAACCAAGATAAAGGATGCCAAATCCATGGGCTCAGCGACGGTTATTTGTGGATGAACCGAGGCTGTGCTGTAGAGGGAAGTGACAGCCCCTAGCTAGTAGCCCGCCCTTCTCGTCACCCTTGGTCCTTCTTCGTCTGCAAGCGATATCTTAGTTTTCGGAATATTTCCTAGCTATGCACAACACAATACGCTAGTGTGCCTAAAGATACTTGATCTTCTACTGAGATCAAAAGAGCCTTCAGAAAGCAGCAGTCGGATGATCCGCTTGAAAACACAAAAAGCTTCCCACTGAGCTTTCTACATGACACAAACAGGGAGTAGTCAGGCCTAGAAGATTTCTAAGTTTTCAAATAAAGATAGCTACATGTCATGCTAGGGGTTATATAGCAGATGAATGATTGCTATTCGATGTCAAACGTACAGAATATTGGGTTTAATCCTATGTATGCATTCTCTAACGGTTGGCCATATAGATTAATGAGAGTACAGCCATCTAAGCTTGATGCTATTAAAATCTTTAAAGTTCTTAATTAGGAAGCGGAAGTTTCAAGAGTTTTATCAAAGACAACGACAATGTGTGTGTCATGAAGTACAAAAGAAAAAAACATTACAATCTCTCGGTGCTTGGGTAAAGAAGATTTCTCAGTTTGTCCAGCAGAACGGTGAAACTCTATGAGAGGTTTGAAACTATTTTGTGCTATGACTTCTTAGAAAACACCTTTTCACTTTTTAATAGCTATTACTGAGCTAATTTAGTCATTTCAATAATTAATGCGTTGCAGTAGTCGAGAGATTACAAGTTCTTTTCAAGGATATACGAGAAATGTTTTAATGTGGATTTAGTAGACTACTTGGCTTTTTGATGAGACGAAATGACGCCAGTTTTGCGCTTCTTTGCGTCTATTTTTTCCAAGCTTCCTTTCTCAAAGAGATATATTTTTAGAACCAAACTAACATTTGAAAGGGGTTAACTTGAAAGTGGGGATGTAGCATCTAGAGAAAAGAAAGACCGCTTCGTATAAGAAAGATATATCACTTTTCCAACGATCTTAGAAACCTTCGCATTCTCTGTTGATAGCGTAGTGGTCATGAAGCCCAAGCCCTCGTCAAATGATCCGTTAGATGAAGTTTCATTTCCATTTGAATTCAGCCCAATTCAGGAAGCTGAAACTGAAAATATTTTGCCATTATATTTACCATTATCGTATGTGTGTCATTGATGACAAGCCGAAGATATAAAAATTAATTTCCAACACTGAATTGCGGTTATTAGAACCTTATTTTAGTTATTTTATAATTTGTTCATTAAGAAAAAGCTTGCAAAATTTGACATACAAAAGGACAAGCTACAAGATTATTGATCTGATATGACAATTATGCTGGGCTTTTCGGTTTGAGCTTTTTCCGTTCAAATGGTTACAAATTTTAATGCTTTAAATCAATCCGCTTGTTTTTCTCTGGGTATCTGTTTAGCCGGATCTTATGAATTTGTTTTCTTCTTTGCCTTAATAATACTGCTAAATGGGCTTTATTTCTTCAAGTTTTCTTTAGCTCCAGATCCCTGTTCTTTGATTGCCCGTATAGCATCTAAAAAGACATGATTGTGATTGACAATTTCATCATTATTGGAGATAGTCTAATTTGTAAGTAATAATCAAGTGTCTTGTCTTGGAATTTCATCAATAGTTTGGCTTGACAGTGTGGTTAACTCATCAATGTCTTTTCAGCCAGAGGTCAAGAGCCATCCGAACTTTCATAAAGGAGATAGTTATCCGTATTCATATCTAAGCGATTAGACGTTTTAAAATTCTTAGCTATACAGTTACGAAAACAAATATGGAATGTCTTTTGAGGTCCAAGTCACACTATGTGTGCGGAACTGTACTATACCTTTCTAGCTAAAAATTCGTTAAGCTTTGTAATCTCGGGCTAAGGGAAATTGAGTCAGGCTCGGGAAGATATTGAATGGCATGGCATCAATGAAATGTTTTGAAAAATGAAACCTGCAAATGATAGGCTTTTAGAGTAGGTAAAATATAAAGGGAATCACGCGGCTCCGGCAATGTAGTTCAATAACAAGTTTCGTAAAGCGCTACCTCCGATTTTCAATGTTGAATTGTGAAAATTAAATAAAATAAAAAAAAGGATGATGATGGGAGAAAAAAGGAGGAAAAGAGGAAAGGAGGTAGGTATGAAAAGAAAGAAAGAAAGTATTCAAATAAACAAAGAAAAGAAAGAAGCCAAGCAAGCGAGCAAGATAATTGGAACATCTATCTCATAAAGCTATCATGCACAGCACGAGCATACGAAAGTAGATCTTACCGATAACCCACCTTGAAAAAAATTCCTTAATTCCAGGAAATATGTCGTAATAGTCAACTTAAATTCCATAGAATCCAGCCCGTCACGTTCCGCATGAGTTTACTTTCTCTACAAATAATTCCACATACACTTTGCTCCCTAATGTAGTAGATGTGCCTGCATAGTGTCCTGTTAAAAATAACTGTCCGATGTCTAAAAGTGGCTACTGTCCCATTGATCGAGATGTATGTCTATTTGCAGCCAATCACGTTCTAAACGTCTTATCATGATGTCTATCCACGACCTTAACTACAATCAAAACTACATATCTCAGCTTGTTTCAATCATGTTGCGTTTGTAAACAGATAACAATTATCAAGTTGTATTTATATCTTCCTTTAAGAATAAATCCTGGCCTCGGGGCTTGACAGTCTTCAAAGATATTATCTACTCGGGTCATCCGCTTATTGAACTTATTAAAGGATTTCAAATTGGGGGCTAATTTGAAATTTATATCGCTTCCATATTTCACTGCTTTGTCAGAAAATGGGAGTTTATTATATGTCCATATATTATCGCCTCCAGTTCATATGCATTACTCTTGAACATCACTTATTTCAGGGTTAGTTCTCGCAACATACACGCGCGTAGGCCGTCTGGGTTTAACTGGACGCTATTTCTGTTCGTTGATGTTGTTTTTTGGACATTTCTCACAAGCCTAACTGACAGTGATGGCTAGGTTAGTGATGTCACTGTTAAACTCTCAAAGACTGAAGCTGGTTTATCTTGAATAGCCAAAAGGAATCTCTGTAAGACACATACGCATTACTTATTGTAGTACTTCAGAAAAGGAAAAGATTTCTTGACTTTAGTTGAACCACGCATCGTGTCCTATCATCTCTGCTATATTTATATACTGAGTTACAAGAATATTGTTAAATCATAAAGAAGAATAAAACAGAGAAGAAGAAGAAGAAGAAGAAGAAGAGGGGGAGGAGGAGGAAAAGGAAGAGAAAGTAGAAGAAGAAGTACAATTGAAGAAGAAGTAAAGGAAGAAGTAAAAGAAGAAGAAGAAGCAAAAGAAGAAGAAGAAGTAAAAGAAGAAGAAGAAGTAAAAGAAGAAGAAGAAGTAAAAGAACACGTGACTGAAGAAGAAGAAGAAGAAGAAGAAGAATGGATGGATGGATGAATTAGTTCAGTGCAGTGATCTTATTCTGTCTTTTACTACGTCATTTCTAACAAATGGCCGATGTTATTCCTCATGGCCTACATCTTGCAAAAAGTGTATCTGCATTCCAGGATTTACAGAGTGAATTGGGCCTATCATCTCCGCTAGCTAATATTTTCTTCAAAACTTTTTTTTGATATCATCAAAACAACAACAAGTAACTGATTAGATCCTCCTTTTGAATCTACATCAAATTCATGACTCAATTTGAGGACTCTTTTCAAATAGATAACGATTAAATATATCTTTTTGGGGAAAAACTCCACAAATGTATAATTGCATACGACGTGGACAAAAATGAACGCTTCTATGACGCTACATCAGTGAACAACGATAATAATGAAATATGTAATTGCAAGTCTTCCAGATGTTATTCTTTTCTTCTCTCTTTAAAATAGATAACGCTTTGTTTGTATTTCCTTCATACTGCGCTAAAGGTGCCCAATTTGTCTGAAAGCTTTACAGGAAATATAAACGTGAAAATCATTGTGAGAAACCTTAATTAGATAGTCTCCAACGTACAAACCAACGTATCTCATGTTATCTAGTTACGTGGGATTTAATTATTTCTCTATGGTATATTTTTTATGCTGACAAAATTAGCGAGCTCTAGCCCTGCTCCCATGATTCTAAATATTCCCTATCTGCATGCTCTGCAAGGGATAAACCTTTTGGAATCCACAAGCTCATGAGTATTGGTTTTGCCATGTCATTTGCAAAATGTAGCATGATAATGATTAATTATCAATAACACACAAAAGCCTTGATACGAGCTCAATTGCCACTTCCAAAAACATTACACAAACTGCTCAGCGCACTGAAAATCATAGACAAAGTGTCTTGCCCCATAATAGACATCCTCTGCAACCATTTCAGAGTAATATGTATCAACTTAATAAAGTCTTGATAGAAAGCATTTCATAAAACGTTTCCATGTAAAGAGCTTAAACCCAAGAAGTCTAAATTTCAGTTTAGCCGACATGAACTCTTTCAATAAGTAAGCCTTTATTTCCTTACAGTTCATGTTTGGAAAAACAATTTCCGTTCTGAATACTCCCATCGCTGGAAACAACAAAAGTACTCTTTCCACATCTAAAAATGTTGGATTTTGTAAACTATTTCAGTACTGACTTACCTTTGCTGAAGTTGGGCTCGTTTATTAACGTTTCTAGGATTAAGTTTTTTTTCCTGTTTATTTGAGCATATCTTGCATAAGAAATATTCCAAGCAATCCTGAACGAGTTTATGAATATGTATAAAAATGCTTCATAAATTGCAAACTAGTACTGAGAACTTGTAAAATCTTTTGTGATTCTGAAGCTCTTGCGCTCTTACATTCTGTAGAGCTGGGATATCAGTATCAATGGATAATTATTAGTAATGATTTTCCCAACATTAATGTGCCAGTGCCATCTCCAACCCCTTGCTGCGTTAATAATGTATCCTATTAAAATAGCTCCCACTAAGATGAGAAAATTTATATATGATACTGAAATTAGAAGATGAATCACTAAATGTTGTGCATGCACAACAATGTGAACATGAATATTATCACTAGAACAGACAAAAACTGAAAGTCCCTTAAGTACAAATTTACCAGGTTGCTCATTCCGACCAAACAAAACTATTGTTTTATAATGTTTTATATTTTCATTGCATGTACATTAGAAAAGGGACGGCTAATACCATTTGAACAACTGTCGAAGCATTTGACTTCTGAGACAAGATGACGACATGTAGCCATCATTGTGGAAATTGATACAGCAATGATTTACTACAGTAAAAGGTGTTCGTAGCAATCATTTGAAATTGTACTTAATTGTACATATGGTTTTTTTTTTAAGGAAAGGCTACTACATCAGAAACCATCCTGTCGTCCCCATTAATATAACAAAGAGCGATTGCACTACACGTAAGCCATCATGGATCTATGCTTGTCTTTGCTGGACTACGATTACAAAACTTTAGATTTACGAATAGAACACTTTACAAACCAGTGACTTGCATTTTAGAGAGTCATGAATGCAACAGTGCGCTCCAAGTTATAGCGACAAATCAGGATATCTAAAAGTATAGTTCGATAAAGTTTTCAACGGTGTGCAAACAAAGAAAGAAAGTCATTTGATGTACATTGAAAATAAGGTTGTATCAATAAAGTAAGATTTTTAACGATATAGACTCTACTTTTGTCATTTTAGTTTATTTCTACCATATCTAACAGGAGTAAAAGTCACACCGTTCTCAAATGAACACCATACATATCTGCTTGGCATGGCCTCTAATCCGGAAAGGGATTTTTCGAATGTCAGTCTTGCCTGTCAAATTTGAACCACATATCCCCGGAAACATCACTTTAATTCTTTCACGTCATTATTATTATTATTATTATTATTATTATTATTATTATTATTATTATTATTATTATTATTATTATTACTTTCTTGAC
>JAABNW020137217.1:0-11517 GCA_015164035.2 Radianthus crispa | reverse complement strand
TGGCCCCTAGTATGCATACAATATTACAAGCAATCTGATTGGTGGATAATCAGAAAATGTTTGGACAAACGTTGTATTTGTCTGAACATTTGCTGCTTATCAACCAATCAGATTGCTTGTAATATTTTATGCATACTAGGGGCCAAACGGTCCATTCCCATCTTGGTAAATGCTCATAAATTCTTGAAATTACGATGATTGAAAAAAAGGCAATTATTTAACCAAAATCTTAAAGCTGTGGGTACTTTTGTTTAAAATGAACAACTTAAATGAAAATCCCAATTATCATCCTTCCATCTCGTAAAAGCTCATGTCCTAAAATATTGCGGTTTAGGGATATTTTTCTTTTGCAATTGATCTGCTAGGTACTGTGGTCAGGTTGTGTGCTGTCTTCACAGTTTTATAGCCAATGTAGAAAGTTCTATGCTGTTACATTTTTTTTGTTTCAAGGTTCAGAGAACAGTTTCTCTGGAATTAGATGGCCAAGTGCCTCTGACTTGAACACAAGGCTAAGAAGACTTGTCAGTGGATACCAAAGAGTGCATAGAAGACAAGAACTGAAGAAAGCAGCTGCTGAAAAGGTAATTCTGAAGATCAGACACTGAGAAGGATGGGTAAGATAGAACGAGGGGGTTAAGGTTAAATTAGTAAACATTGCTAGCTTAGAAACATGTCACCTTCATTTTGTGATCAACTTGCCAACATGGAAGTTTGATTTGATTTCATTCTTTTTCAAAGGAGAGAGAGAGAAAAGAGAAGTTTGAAGAGGCTATCAGGCAAAAGGAACAAAAGAAGCTGGAAATGGCTCAAAAGTAAGTTGGTTCAGCAGGTATTATTCCTCAGCAAAGATAATTCCTGTCTTGTGCTTAGTTAACCCATGGCCTATGGTGAGCTGTAGCTGTCCCTAGCCACTGCAGTGGATAGAGGAAGGAAGAATTTGAATTATGAATTCTTGATTCATAGAGTTTAAAGCAACCACTGACAGATAATGTTAATAAATCTAGTATATTGTCAACATAATACCCTTGTTTTGTCTAGATGGTCCAAGAGAGAGGAGGTAGATTTCTACAGGACTGTGTCAACATTTGGAGTGGAATACAATAGGGAACAAGATACTTATGACTGGAAACAATTCAGGTAACATGCACTCATTATAGCCCAATCATACTGAGTGCTTAACCCCTCCACTCAAGTCTTGAACTTGACACCACTTGGACAACGTTTTTTAGCCTAATCTTACTTGTACAAGGGTTTTTCTTGGGATTCTCTGATTTTTTGTGCCATCACTAAATTCCAAATTTATGTCATACTGTAATTAGCCATTGTTTGACTTTGTACACATTGTATACATTATTTAAAACTCATCTAGAACTTTTTTTTATTGCAGGAGTTCTTAGTATGTCTTTTGTTTACATTTTTTTCTTTTTGCACAATAGACGTTTAGCTCGTCTTGACAAGAAGAATGATGACCGCTTAACTGAGTATTTCAAAGACTTCATGGCTATGTGTCGAAGAGTGTGTAGCAGGCCACTGGAGGAGGATAGTGAAAGGGGTGCAAATGTGGAAGCAATTTCAGAAGAGAGGGCCAGTAGATGTCTGTTTAGAATACTACTGTTATCCAGGATCAGAGAAGAGGTATGATAGCATGCAAGGTCCAGCCTTAAGATCTACATGCCTTCTTACCTTGGACATGTGTTTTCCTTTAGAAAAAAAATAGTTTTTGTTTCAGACGTATCTTTGAATTATTTTGCATGTTCTTATTGGCTCTTCTCAGGGTTAGCCAGAGGAAGGAGTCTAGAGAATAACATTTGTTCTGAAATGGAAAAACCCAGGACATTTGATTGTTCTGCTCAGTTCCCCTCTCCTCCATTTGCATATACAAATAATTTATTTAGATAAATGTATGGAATATAGAATAAATGTCTATTTGGAAAAAACCATAAAACTGTGGAAGTAGGAGTTTTTATCACAAAGAACAACTACGAGAAATTTAAAATTATTTTGATAAGCAAAGGAAAATATATCTGTTTTTCCCAACAACACTGTTGCATGTAATTAATTTTGTTAGGTACTTCCACATGAAAACCTGGAAGAACGCCTGAAGCTGGCACCATCTTCATCAGACTTTCCTGATTGGTGGATTCCTGGAGTTCACGATATGGATCTAATGAAGGGAGTAGTCAAGTAAGTTGATAATAATGATGTTGATACCATGATGTCAATGTTGAGGACATTGTATGACATCAGTAGTGATGGTGGTTAGTGAGGGTTATGATCATGATACTTATGCTTGTCAAGGACACACATCAAGTTGGTTATTGACAGTTGCGCGATAAAGGTGATAATGATAATATTCTGATATAGTGGATATACAAACCTGATCTATGCACTTATACAGTATCACTGAACAGTGATGTGTCATTATTGGTAGTGTTGTTGCTTACCATAGTTTAAAGACCTCCAACTTTCTTACACACAGGCATGGTCTGGTAAGAACAGATTATCATGTCCTCAATGATCCTGAACTCTGCTTTGCTGAAATCCTCACCAAGATAGCTACCCAGAACAAGACTCTTGACAAAACAGGGGACAACACAGATCCATCAGCAGCAATACCACAGTCATCTTTACAATCCTCCACAGAATCTAATCCTATTTATTCAGACCAGTCAAATAATTCTGATACAAAAAGTAACTTTCAAAGTTCATCTGACCAAAATATGGAGGGAACACCTTTAGAACCACTAGTCAAATCAAATGTGACTGAACAAGACAATGAAACAGTTTATGATTGGTCAGAAAGCAAGAATTTAGTTGATCAGCCAATGAATGAACAGCATGATGAGGATAAATCAGAAGGTCAAGATATTGAAGGTTCAGTGCAGGAGTCAGTACTGTCAACATCTAATTCTATAGGTGGTATGGATGATGATTCACAAATGAGTGAGGCAGTCGAAGTGCAATCAACTGGATGTGGTGAAAGTACAATGATAGCTGTCAAATGGCCTAAGGTAAGAGAACTAGAAAAGTCAGGTTTTTGCTAAAGATTTTCAATTTTAAAGAGGTAGAATGTTGTTGGTATGGATACAAAATGAAAATATTAGACCATGTCACAAAGAAAAAAGAGAACTTGGCAAGTGTCTAAGAGGAATTTCACCTGCACCTTTCATCTTCTATTTAAGTTAATGTTCTACCACATTGCTACAGGAAAATCTTGGTTAGCTAATGACCTTTAGTGGGTTATCCAGATCTTGTTGCAACTGACTGGCAATGACTGGATTTAGATATCCAGTATTTCACTCCCTACCACTGGGATTTGAAGTAATTGGCAGGTTGTGCAATAGTTCATACACTTGATAAGGCAGCAAAAGACCATTTGGAAATAAGGAATTAATTAATGGTATTATCTTAATGCACCAGGATCGTACAGTGATGCAGCGCCTTGACCAGCTGTGTGATTGTGTTATCAATGGTGTCTGGCCTGTCAAGCCCAGACCAGAGCCTGCCATACCTAACCAGCTTGGAGTAGCTTCTCCATCTATGGCTCTTTCCAACATGGTGGACATGGACATGATGCACCCAGGGATAATACTAGATGGCGCTGGCAAGGATGACTCCTCCAAGGCTTTCCAGGTCCAGAGGGTGTGTTTTTATTTTTATGTGTGTGTCCGAAACATGCCTAAATTGGAAACATTTGATGTTCCCAAACATGTTAAGCTGGGTCTGGGCCCAATTATTGGCAAATAATCTATTTTATATTTTCTCGTTTATTAACTGAGAGGGAGGACCAGATGGAAAAATATTTGGCTGGAGGTCATGCTGTACGGACCTGGCTGTGGTCAGTCCATAAAAGTGACCAACAGGCAAATACTTTCTCGTCCAACCTGACCTAACTAAGTTAGTAAGCATTTTATCATATGACCCAAATTTATGGAAAAATAAAGGCTGAAAGCTCCTGCTTAACTTGATGAAAATAGGGCACACTACCAAAAAGGGCTGGACGGCTTTTGAGTAGGGCCTGGCAGGTTCTTATGGCCCGCTCACATCAACCCATCTGACTTTTTCCAATACCTAGTTTTGTGTGAAGGCATGCACACACAGCTGCCTGGGTCTTATGATCAAGTGGTTTATTTTGGTTTGATGGTCTTAAATTGATAACAACTGCATTTTTGCTCAGGTTGAAGGTTTGAAACTTTCTCTCAAAAAGCACAGAAGAAAAAGAAAGAAGGATGGAATTCTAGTTAAAGGTATAATCTCAAACAACTGCAATGACTATTAAATAGAGTAATTTACTGGTATTACATGGTGGTGCAATGATATGAATTTTATCTTTGAATGATGAAAAAATTACTTCAATAAGATTTTCTGTTAGATCATAATTCTCAAAGTTGTAAAAAGGTGCGCCTTATATGTGAGGAAATACAGTAATTTTCTTTTCATTAGATAAAAATATCAGATGTGGTTTTGTACAAAATTTTAAGTGTCATACTTCCCAGTGAAACACTTGTGATAATACTGGTTCATATAATTAATGGTGCTGATTTTCTCATCTTGATTTTTCTCTTATGTGGTTTTTTTCATCCTACAGAAGGTGAAACAGATAGCATAGGAAGTGATGGGGATCCCACACCAGGTAGATAAAGTAATTTTGATTTTTAATGTTCAATGATAGCCTTGGCAAAGGTTGGGGTAAAGGGAAGAGATTACAGTTGGTTTAACATATTTTTTGCATATTATTTGCATATTATTTTCTGAACTATATTCAGAAATCCTGAATTTTGGCACAAGCTTCTGAGCTTCAAAATAAAGTTCATTATGCACTTCTGAACTTCATGCTGAAGTTCAGAACTTGGCATTCAAGATGGATGCTAAACTGTTTCAGAATTTCTGAATTTAGTTCAGAAAATAATTCTGTAAAGTATTGTGAAACTGCCTGTAACTTTAGAAAGATTAGCTCAAAGGTGCCAATTTTCCCACAGAACCCATTTGATATTGAGTGCTTTTATGCCCAGTAAAGAAAGTGGGAAGTAAAATTATCCTAGTGGGAAAGAGTTTCAAGGAGCCTTCACCTAGAGACAAATTGTAGCCTGCTACCCCTCATTCTTCTGATGATGATAATCTTAGTGCTAACCTTTTAATTTCACAGTCCACCAAAAACCTAGAAAATATAAAAAAGATGCTGGTTTCTGGGTAGAAAATGCAATGAGCATAGATTCAACACTCCCATCTGATCAGCAGTACCTTGAAGATCCTTTGCATACAGAAAAGACACCCAAAAAACGCAGAAGAAAAAAAGAGGATAAGGGAGAAAAGCCCGACAAACCACCAACAGCAAAAAAGAGGGGTCGAAAGCCCAAAACCGATAAGCTCGGATCTGCGGGCAGTCACATTGACACTGGAGGCACCAATCAAGGGGAATACTTGGGTCATGATTGGCCAGGTGCTGGGTCTCTGCCATCAGCAAGTGATGTAAAGGTGCCTAGCATGAGTGATCATCAGATGTCTCCTGAGAACCGTGTTGCATCTGCTGGTATTCATAACCCTGCTATGGCTATGCATAATCATCATCAACAGGAAAACAGAACAGCTGTGAGAATTGTAAGAGCAAATTATAGCTACAAATTATTTAGTGATCTTTATTATTACTTCAGAGGCCTGGAGAGGAATCTTATCCTATTTCTGAGCCCCAATTTTCACCTAATCCTAGACCAGACTCTTACATTTTGCTCAAATTTCAGTCTTTTCCCGTTTTTGTTATTTCCAGTACCCAAACATGAAATCCCATCCATCCATCCCCCCCCCCCCAAAAAAAAAATAGCGGTAGTTTACTCCTTTGTTACCCTATTAGTATATCATTATTGATAATCAAAACAGTACACCTTTACATGTCATTATCATTTCCTCGTCAAACAAGGAAGCTTTATAGTTTTGCATTCAATTTTTTGTGGTGTTCTCTTTCTTCAGCCAACTGTGCCTATGCCAGCAAAAAATGCCGACAACAGGAATGAAGTAGCCAAGGTAACACCATTGACTTCTACTATTCTTTACCCCCAGTTAGCCCATAAGTCTGGGTCGGTGTCCACTGGTAGAATGAAACCTGGGATTTGACATGAATGCCATCAAACTCTAGAATACATGCAAAAAACTGCTACAACCAGTTGTTTCAAGACTTGAACAAACAGTAAAATTTTTCACGCTCTACATGTGAGCTGCATTAGGTTTATTTTTCATGCCCTGACTGTGATGAGTCCAGCTGTCAAAGTTCTTTTATAATGTGTTGTAACATAATGATTATTGAAAACGTTGCTTGTTCTCCATTCAATAGGGTAACTTAGTGTCAATGTATGGACATTCATCTAGTGAGCAACAGAGGTCAAACCCCACCACGCCCACTGCTGCAACACCTACCTCATCCCATCAATTCTTCACTGGGGGCTATAACAGCACAAACTACTCTACTACTTCTAAACAAGAAGAAAATGACTCTTCAAGATCTTCATCACCTTCAAGCCCTTCCACATCACCAAACTCTTTCAAATCAGCTGGGTATGGATATGACCAGGTACATCGGCCTGGTGGATATCAACAATCCTATGGTCCTTATGGTGGGATTTCTTATTCCACTCCATTTGGCATTGCCATACCCTCCAACAAGTCTCCAGGTGTAACAAGCCCCCCTACTTCTGTGCCTTCTCATTTTATGTTTGGAAATGCTTTCAACCCCATGTACGGAGCTCAGCCAGGCTATGGAAGTTATCCCTTTCTGGGGCTTAATAATGGGTCTAATGGAGCTTCAGTTGGATTAAATAAAGATCCTGGTTCTCAAGGTGAAGAAAGCTCATCCCCAGATGAAGTGATCACTAAATCCTTTACAGCAGAAGGTAATGGAAATCCGCAAACAAAGAGCCCTAAAACATTACTAACGTAATGTTCAAATTTTATGTGAGTGTGGTATGCCGTAGCAGAATTTTTTAAGAGTGTTGATACCTTGCTTAAATTTAGTATACACTGTTTTAGTAATGTCATTCTTAAGTGTCTGATATGCAGCCAGGATAAATCACTGCATCAAACAGTCAAATTTGATTAGTGGTATATTGATTATTTAGATGTATTCAAGTAGCTTTATTAGGTTCAGTAGCATTTAGTTTATTAGTATACAAATTGTTAGTTACCATAATATGAACCTACAAATCTTACTAAAGGAACCTTTTCATGTAGTATTCTCATGTCAGTCAAGATTATTGATTTTGAAAAAGGTTTCTTCCAACAAATGTTTCCTTTCAATTTCTTGCTATTCATACGACTCTTTCAACATATATTTTACACTGGATCTTTGCACTTTTTCAATATCCTAATTTATTTACATGGGAAAACAGATTCAGATGATTACAACTATATTTGAAACAATATTTGGATAACAGTGTGACTACTCCAACCAAAGCCACCCAAACAAATTTTCCACAAATATTTTCATTTGACTTTGTGACTATTTGACTGAAATAAAATCATTATCACAAACTGTTTTCAGATCATTTTTGATTATGAACAAACAAGTTTCAAGCAAAATATACGTAGATAAACCAAAAAATATTAACATTTGTGATGATTCTGTTGTTCAAATCCTCAATTGTGATTGGATAATTTGTGGAAAATTTGTCTGGGTTGGGTGGCTTTGGTTGGAGTAGTCGCACTGTAAGAGGTACTTTTTCAATGGACCGATTGGCCCCTTGTATATTACAAGCAATCTGATTGGTTGATAAGCGGCAAATGTTCGGACAAATACACCGTTTGTCCAAACATTTTCTAATTATCCACCAATCAGATTTCTTGTAATATTTTATGCATACTAGGGGCCAATCGGTCAATTATTTTATTATTGTAGTTTGTTTTTCTTTGATGACATACATGTTTGATACAAAATGTTCCCTTTATGAATCTGGACTTCAACCAGTCTTTCAATATCAATATCATTATAATTACCATAGTTATTATTATAGTTATTGTACATAAATATGCACTCAAGCAAAGGGCTTGCAATTCATTAATATTTCCTAACTTTTTTGTACAGATAATCTTGACTCACTGAATTGAACAACTAAAGTGAATGAATGACAAACTGGGCAATTGAATGAATAAATGAGTGAACAATCTTTTTCCTAAGAGTGAATTTTTTAAACTCTTGTATCAAATTTATTTTAAATATGGAACTGTAAATTGATCAATTCATACTGTATTTATTTTGATTTTTCATAATTATTTGAAATTCTGTCAAATCTAGAATTACCTACATTGTCTCGCTTACCAGTATTTGCTCTTGCTAATCAACAAAGTATTCTCCAATATCTTCTTCTGAGCTAGGTACGAATACAGTTACTGAGTGAATAACAGAAAGCTTTACAGATCCTAGATTGTGGCATGAACCAAAGCATTGTATAGAGGTTTTGCATGAGTCATGCGACGGCAGCCATGTTGCATGTCAGGAACAATACAATCGTTTTACATGAGAAAGAATTCAATTGCCCTTTCCGAAATTCAAAAAGGACTGGGGCCAAGTGTAGAAATATTAATGTAATTAAGAAATGAAAGCCAGCACAAGAAAGATCATACTGCAATTAGTAACCTTACCGAGTTTGAGCATGTTTGGGTGAATACTAAGTGAATGGCAAATTTCTAAAAGTCGCAAAAAAAGAGAGAATGGATGGATGTTTAGATCAGTGTCCCCAAAAACCATACATTCTCTCTTATTTTTGAAACTTTTAAAACATTTGCCATTCACTTAGTATTCATCCAAACATGCTCAAACTTGGTAAGGTTACTCATTTCAGTATGGTCTTTCTTGTGATGGCCTTCATTTCTTAATTACATTAATATTTCTACACTTGGCCCCAGTGCCATTTTGAATTTCGGAAAGGGCAATTTCCGAGAGCAAAGAGCTTTTAATGTTCTGCCATGCCTCCACAGGCTGCCCAAGCTATATTTTGGGTCCCGTGCAAAATCTCTGATTTGTTTTTAATTGGATACAGTGATGTTATAAGTAGGAGAGTGGGCTTTCTGTGGTAAACTGTAAATCTTTCCACATTATACTAGGAGTATGAAAAACCATGGGCACCCTAGTCATGATGTAACCAATCAGAAGTGTTGTTGTCTTTTATCTCGTGACTAGAAAGTAATTTCTGATTAGCTCAAGAACAATAGAACATTCCAGAGTTATTTCTAGGTTCCCACTGTTTTTGGATTCATACTGCGATCAATGGCCCATGATCACGCAGTATCAAGATACAGTATTGATAGCTGTTGCTGAACTAAACTCACCTTGTCATACTTAGACCTGCTATTGGGGTATAAACTTGAATTAATTAATATTTAAGGACTTTTTACATTCACTTAATTAATTGTAAAGCCTCACTCTTCAAATAACCAAAGTAACTATCAAGTCAATACAAGTGAACTTTACAAGGTATGCAGAAAACACTTAATTTTGAGACAAGTCAAATCCATTTTGATCTGAGAAGTTTCCTTTTAGTGCTGAAATTTCCAGTCCCAATATTTTGTTTGTAGTTAACCCTATTGACTTGTAGCAACTTGATAGTTCTTTGGTTTGCTTGCATTTTAATTTATCAATCTATGTTAGTCATAAAATATCTGATTGGAGAAGAGTAGAAAGCTTTGTTTTTACCTATCAATCCCCTTCCCTCTCTTCTCTAGATATTTATGACTGCTTTCTATAAAAGCACAAGTTTGATAATTTTTTCTAAGATTTACTGCATAAGCATTATTGTTATTTGTCATTTAAGAGGATCAACACTATACTTGTGAAAAAGTAGCGACCAAACGTTTTTCAATTTGCTACAACCTAGTTTCAACGCCTTTTCACAAGTTTAGTGAGTGCACTCTAAAATATAATAATCACCACATCAGGTTTTCTATGGTTAAAATGTACTTAAATTACTTTTCTACTGAGAACTAGGGCAAAAAGGGTGTAGAATGATAGCCTTGGAATCAACAGTTCTTGTAGTTGCAGTTTTGGATTACAGTAGAGTTTAGAGTGTTAGGTAACTAAAATTCTTCAGTTCAGAAAACACTGGAAATCAACAAGACCTTAGCTTTATCATTTGTATGCTTTCCTGTGAAATGGAGCAACAAAAAACTTACGAAATGTACAGGAGAGAGAGGACTATTTTCAAATTCTGCTGTTACTGCAATTTCAAAACATTTTCTACACACCTTTTTAAAAATTATTGGACAGTATCTTATTTTCTTCCAAAAAATGAGATAATATATAAATATATACATTTTTGACGTACTCCTATAACTATTTATTTTCTTTAAATGAAAAGAAACTTTGCTACCAATAGAAATTCTGTGCCAGGGAACAATCATTTATATGCTACTGTGCCTAAATGTGGGCAGGACGTGCAGTGTGTGCGTACATACTTGGAATCTTTGGTTATGAATATATTTATTGATAACATTCATAACAAAAATATATTATTACTGACTATTATAATAAATTGTGAAAATATATAGTACTTTGAGTTATTGATTTGTTTGGGGGGAGCAGTGAGAGGGGATAGGAAATGGGTGTGGGGGTGATACTTGATATAATGGCTGAGAGAGTTTACCAAGACTGATTTCTGTAGGGCAATTGGCGTTAGTGTGACAATCGTTTTTTTATGATGATTCCCTCCTTTTTCCTGTGACTTGCATTCAAATCCATACGATGGCAAAAGGTGCTTGTCAATGATGACATTCTAGGTATTTGGATTGCCTGCAAAAATTGATATTCGCTACTTGCGCATACCCATAATACCTTATGGCTTTGGGGGGTAACTAGAGGACAAAACCGCCCTTATCGTGATGAAAGTCTTACCAAAAATATTGCAATTACCTCATCTGATATCCAAAGTACAAAATGAAGCAAATAGAAGTAGAAAGAAATAAAGTCTTGAAGAATTTGTAAGAAAATTATTAGCATTTCCTTGTAGGCCAATACATTTTCTGTAACACGAAACTTCTTGTTGTTATGAACTCGCAAAACCAACTTAGAATGAAGTGATATTCAGTATTGTAGTAAAACAAACTGGTATACTGTACATTGCATTGAAAAGTGTCAATTTTGGTGCCGTTTTTTTGAACGGCTACCCCCAAAACCGTAAGGTATTATGGGTATGCGCAAGTGGAGAATGTATACCATATTGTTTCAACTCGTGCCTATCTTGTCTTTCCTACCCAGTCCCAGTCACATCGGCCGAAATGACGTTCCTTTGTCTTATGAAACAATAGAACGAGGATTTGAGGCTTTCGCGTGACATTCATAATTAAAAATGGAAACTTTACGGATTTCACGCGTGAAAACAATATTTGAATAAAAATTGACGTTTCGGCTACACGGTGGTAGCCTTCATCAGAATGATGAAAAAATTAGGAAGCGAGCAAGTTTAGTATGAGCGTCAGACTATTGTTCTAGTGATCTCTGTCGTCATGGTGATGGATGGGAGAGTGTCCGATGTCTTTGAT
>JAABNW020136884.1:0-13000 GCA_015164035.2 Radianthus crispa | reverse complement strand
TTAGTCTTTTGTAGGAGTTAAAAAAGGAGGCGGACAAGGGTGGGCCAGCAAAATCAGACAACTAGAAGACAATTTTTGTGAGCCACTCCCATACAGTTGCTGAAACTGACTACATGAACCACCCCAATTTTCAAGGGAAAAAATGAAAATTAAACCTCCAAGCTCCAAATATAACGATCTTTCTCAAATTAATCTTGTTTTGAATCTCTAGGTTGTGCTGGCGTAGTAGTTGGTCAGCCACTGGACACAGTGAAGGTATTAACAATTAGGCCTCAAGTCTTTATGGTGTATGAGTCAATAGCCCATGAGGCCAAAGGCTGAATGGGCTATGGACTTGTAGGCCATGAGGATGAGAGGTCTAACTGTTTTAATTAGTAAAAACCTACTAATCGGTCCAATAAAGGATGGAAAAAATGTTGAAATTTATGTGAAAGAATTTATTTTTGGTTCTTCAAATTGGTGCTTTTTGCTACTAGAGGTCTATTGCTAATAGACCCATAGTAGCTCAGCCAATCAGAGTGCTCGATTGGTAATAGATCATTAGTAGTTTTCAAAAGTGGTTTAGTCTTTACTCTTAATCTGTAGCCCTGCTCTCCCCTCATTATACTCATTTCCAATCCAGCTACTCTGGAACTCCCTTTTTATTTTTTTTATAATTATTTACTTCACTTCATTTTGTTTCATTTTATTTATTTTATTTATTGTCAGGTCAGAATGCAAGCTGCTGATGGAGGAATGAGGGATCCTGCTGCAAAGAAACTCAGTTTCAATAGAGTTTTATCTAGCACTATCAAGAATGAATCGGTAAGTATTTTGTAAGATCATTATATGATTCAGCGCATATTCAAGGCAGATCCAACCAAACATAATTTGGGGGGGAGGGGGTTGGGGGAATATGGCTTGGCAAAATTTTGCAAGATACCAGTTTGGAAGTGAGGGGAGGGGAGGAGGCAAAGATTCCAAAACATAAAATATTTTCTGGATCCAAGGGGGGTAAGCCAGGATGGAGAAGGGTGGGGCTACAGCCCCACTTTGCCCCCCTGGATCCGACCCTGATAGTATCTCCCACACTGGGCTTATTCCCAGATCAAGGTATTTATCTGTACATAAGGTACCATCCATTCTTTATGGGGGATGCTGGGAGTGAGGATGTTTTTAGCCCCCCTCTTGCTTTTCAACATGAAAAAATGGCAAGAGAAAATGTTAAATGCAACTCACTTTTTTAACAGTGTAAATTTTACGTGATCCCCCTAAAATCCTCCAGTCCACCCTCCTTCCTAAAAAAAGAATGATCCCTTGCAAGAGAAGCTATTAAACGTGTCTCACTAAGTCAACATATTCCCAGTACCAAACACATGTGCTCTCTAGTGATTTTTTGTCTCAAAATGGAATGTCATGGAAGCAGTTTGATCAAATTCTATCAAAACCAGTTTTTCATCATAACAGAGAAAGTCACAGAGAGTGCTGTGTAATAGATAAAAGATGAGTAGGATGTAAAATGGTGAGCTGTAAGCGAGCCATTTTTTAGCCCCATTAAGGTCAAATGGGAATCTTTTACCTTACTTATCAAACTTATAGGATAGTTAAGCCATGTGTTACTGACATTTTTAAGAAGAAAAGCACTTTTCGCCAAGAAAAATAGGGTTTTAGTTGTTTGCAAATCAGAATGAATCTCTTACCGATTTAAAGATTTGGTCATGGTCATGATTTAATTTCTCTAAGTCTTCATGTAAACTATGCACTTTATGTCTGATAAAGTCATCCTTATTAGGTACTTTATATAAAGAATAGTAATTAGGGTGAAATTTTATATAATAAAAGCTACTTAATAAAAATACTGATGAGGAGGGCTTTGTTGGGTATAAATGTCCATGTACGTGATGTGTGTGGGTGCTCCAATTGGACCAAAGACTTATGAATTATTAATGAGTGTTTGAACATTCTCTACTTGCACCTACCAAAAATACTTTGCAGCTTGAGGGGGGAGGGTGAGGAGGAGAACTAGAGGGAAAAAACACTTATAGTGATGAGGAGTTATTCAGAGATTATTTAACAGAACATCATCTCATATCCAAATACAAAATGAAGAAACTTGGAGTAGAAAGAGAAGAAATCTTAAAGAAATTTTAACAAAATTATCCATTTTCTTTGTTTGTCCATACGTTTTTGTAACATGAAATTTCTCGACGTTATGAACTCACACAAATAATTAGAAGGAAGTGATATTCATTATTTTACTGATAATGACAGATATACTTTATATTGCATTGAAAAGTGTGAAAGTATTACAGTTTTGTGAACAGCTACCAGCTACCCCCCCCCCCAAAGGCAAAGCATTATGGTCTATGTGGAAGTTGAGAATGGCTGTAAATCTGCCATACTTTGGTTGGTCAAGATCAGGTGTGCAAATATCAGTACTGGCACTGCTACACGATAGCTTAGCAAATTCATAAACGTTTTATTGCCATTGTAAGGTTTCAGGGCTATTCAAGGGAATGGTCCCACCACTCGCTGCAGTTGCCTTTCAAAATGCCATTCTCTTTGGTATCTATGGCAACACTCTCAAGATCTTCAACAGCCAATCAGATGGCAGTTATTTAGCCAGTCAAGTGGCTTTTGCTGGATCGTTGGCTGGGCTGGCACAGTGCTTTATAATTTGTCCACTTGATCTTGTTAAGGTCAAACTTCAAATGCAAACTGAAGGTAAGCCCAGAAATCATTCTCATGGGCAACAGCCAATTATATAGATCCAGGTGTTGTTTGCAAACACTTAGCAATATGACATGATATATGCATTCCACTGATGAACTGTAGATGAGTAAGCTTCATCAAAAGTGCAAACAAAAAGTTATTTTCTTCTTTAAGCCATGATAAATTTTGGACATGAGATAAAACAATTTCGATAGGAATTAAGGAAATTCGAAGGAAAGTTTTCAGTTGTCTGAGAACAAAGTTTTAGTGGCTTCCAATATCACTCTAGTATAATTTATTCATTTGCTTTGAAAAAAATTAGAACTAAGCTTTGGAAAACAATTCAGGGGAAACTCGTAGAATCAAATAGCAAATTTGCACGAGCGAGAAAGAAATTTATTCATCTGAAAGAAATGAGCTTTACGACATTTTAGTGGCTTCCACGCCTCGTTGAGATATTAATGTATTCATGAAGCATGAATTTTGAACCTCGTACGAATGAGCTGGAACTTAAAAGTATTCTTGGTTTGCAGTCATTCCCAAGAGAGCAAAATAACAAAAGGCAGCTATACCATGTTGGAAGACATAACAAAAGAGCTCATTTTAAAATCTTTTGTTAAGTTCTTCCAACATGGCGGCTGTGACGTCTATTGCAAACGAAGAATTCGATTGTTCAACGGAGCTCTCCTGTTTCCTGGCAAAAGCCTCCTCGAAAATCTCGCTTCGTAGGGCGATAGTTGTGGATTCAAATTTATCCGGCACATGGTGGATGGGGCCAGATATCTAATGAAGGAGATATCCGCTATTTCCGGCTATTTTCTTGCCGCTGTCCCCGCCATCTAACTCATGCGAAAACATAGCAACGTCAGTTGACTTGATTCCCTAGTTTCCTATATACGTGAGGATTTTTTCTCGGATAACTATCATATTCCTAAAAAAAGATTTCAAAGACCAGAAACGGGGACCATTTTTTTGCTGCCGGACATTTACGCATTACGTCATTAGTGGGAAGACCTACTTCCGGTTCGAGCCATAGAGGAGATACAAACAATGCCATTCAGAATCTTAGAACTTAAATCTTTTCCTTTCATTCGGTTTTTTTTTCTGATAATTTGAGAAAAGGAAGTGCACGCACCTAGTGAATAGGACGTGCCATAGCCGATTTCTAAGGGAAAATTGACCCTGCTGTTTTTAAGGTGCAACCGTAGGTGTGATACTCAAGAGGAAAATACGTGAATTATTTTCATCTTTTTTCAGCACTTCCTTTTTCCCTCTGTCGCTCTTTTCTGCTTATTCATGAACGTGCTAGAATTTATCTATTTAAAATTTCATTTCTTTACCCATTTAGCCAAAAGAGCAAATAGTCTATACCATGGATCAATTGACTGTCTTCAAAAAATCTTCAAAGCTCGTGGTCTTGCGGGGTGTTTCCAAGGCTTTTCATTGGTTGTTCTCCGCGATGTTCCAGGATTTGGGGTCTATTTTGGTACTTATGAATTATTCACACACTGGTTGTCCAAAATTACGTCACAGAACAGTGCCCTGGTACCCCTAATAGCCGGCGGTCTCTCCGGTGTCGTGTCCTGGACATCTACCTTTCCGCTTGACGTCATCAAGTCACGTGTTCAAGCGGATGGGAACCATGGTAACTACAGGTATTCTGGATTATTGGATTGTGCGGTGAAAAGCTACCGTTCAGAAGGACTGGCTGTTTTTGCGCGGGGCTTTTGGCCCACCATTCTAAGAGCTTTCCCCACGAACGCTGCGATTTTTTATGTTCATGGTGTTGTGCTCAAGTTTTTGCACAAAAAGGACCAAGTTCGGTCTGATCTTCTGCTTGTGGAAGAAACGGAGGTCACTGTATCAGTAAGATAGCTACAGAACTGATGCCAGACGAATGAATTCAAGGAACATTGGCGTTGTCTTGACCATTTAACAAATAGTCTTCAATAGCATGTGGTTTGATTGGGGGCTAAGTACTTTCTGTGGTTATTCTAATGGATCAGAAAAAGAAAACACAATAGCACGAAGGTATCCATTAGTGACAAATGTTCAACATATTTTTAGGTATGCAGTCCACATAATCAAACAAAATTTCAAAAACATGTTATCATGGTTAATAATACTCATTTTTTAAGCGATAGTTTAAAATAAAAAAGTTAAATATAGTTCACACTCCTAATTACTGGTAAAAATAATTTTTCTCGTGTTTCAGAAACGGGTTTTTTGGGATTTTAGCGGGAGATTCCCGATCTGAACACGAGGTTGAACACCTTAGCGCGGGAAGGGGAAACGAGTGCTTTCGTCACAGAAGTACTCAAAAAACACGTGCTCAAATATCAATGTTAAGGTTCGGAATGTGTGAAAAAAATACCGGTGTATTATAAATGTATATTATTATGCTTTATGCTTAAATCGTTTCTTTACTCCATGTTATTCTTTGTGATATTCAATCTGTTGCTAGTAAATACTACTGGCTTTGATTGTAGGTGGCCCGTGTTCGCCGACAAATAAAGCCACCCGCGTGTCACATCCGTTGAACGTGTTGTAAGCACCTTGTTGAAAAGCGATCACACACACACAAAATCTACCAAAACAAGATGTTTTTATCTGTGATCTTATCCTTAAGAAAGATTAGAATTTCGTAAGTTTGATTAAAAATAGTTTTGAAAAAAAACTAGAGAATGTTTATAAATATAAACGTGAATGAAAATAAAATTATTGATTAAGAAAATTGATAAGTTAACAGACAAATAAATAAATGGATGTATACAGATATATTTATATATGAACTATAAAAATGCTAATCGAGGACCTTATTTTGAAATTAATAAAAATCAAAACTTTATTATTAGATAGAAAAATCAAAGAAATTATTTCAACAAATCAAAATGGAATACTTGATTAGTAATATATTAAGAAAGGTCAATATAACCAAATAAATACATGGAATGATTAGATAAGTTAGTATTATTACACAGGGATCAACGTTTGGAAGTTTCACTTTGATTAAACCTCAATTATAAATATGTATAAATACCTTAAGAACATTTAAGTATCCTAAGAAACTCGCTTTTATCTTAAAATCATAAATTTTCGATTACTATCTATATAAGATTCATAAATATAGAATATATTTTTATCTGTTTGGTACAATTTTGTACAATTTTTCCTGCAGGAAGTGCTGAAAAGCTTCTTCATAAATCCCTCATCATCCAATCACATGCGTTTATATCAAGGACGTCACTTCCGGTTGCTATTTTAGTCTGCTGAAATACATAAACTTGCTTCACGAAAGGAAATTCAGTTAAAAAGTTGTGAAAAATTGCCCGATTTACAGCTATTTAGGATGTCATGGATTCGAAAAATGACAAGGAGCCTTTAGTAAAGAAGAACCAGAGGGCTAATATGAAATGTGTGATAGTTGGAGATGGTGGTGTGGGGAAAACGTCTCTCCTCGTAAGCTACCTGATGGACGGATTTCCCAATGACTATATCCCCACCGCATTTGACAATTATCAAGGTGAAATATGCTCAGAAACACACTTCATAAACGAACAAAATGTCATACTCATTTAATTCCCTTTTTTGGTTTGGTAGTGTCCGTGGAAGTCGATAAAAAAGTTTGCACTGTCGAATTTTGTGATACTGCAGGTCAGGTAGGTAAACAAGAGCCAACGTGTCGAAACGCAACGATTTTTATCTCATTTTCTTTGTCCTTTCCTAATCAATTCTTTCACGTCCACAACGTTCCCGGATATCTCATTTTGTGGTTAAATTTGTTTTAAAAGAATTTAGATTTTTGAATTGGCCAATAGAAATATTGTGATGTCATTGTTTGTTTTTTTTTTCGTATTGATGGTTTTCAACCCATTCCCATGAGGGTGAGTAGAACAAAAAGGTCCACCAGTCACGGTGGTGGTTTTCTTTTGTCGATTCCACCAGCAATGGCTGTCGTGTCTTTTGTCGAACGTCTCTTCTGGGAATGGTTGAAAACCAAGAATTTGATGCGCGTTTTTTTCGTGCGGTCATCAAGGTTCAAAGTGTCTACCGTGACATGGTCTGACTACTCGACCAGAACAGCTCTTGAACCAAAAACGTGCTTTAGGCCGTTATAATAAAGAAAGCCAACAGTTTATATAATACTAAATAGTTTACTTCTAGAAAGACTCGAATGTTCTTTTTCAAACGTTTTGTATTCGTCCAGTGACAACATCAGTTACGCTCAATGTTTTTGTCTTGTTTATTTCATGCAATTTATTTATTTTTATTGAGCTTATCTAATTCCGATTAGAAAATAGTAATAATTTCCTCTTTGTCAATCGTTAACAGGAAGACTTTGACTCCCTGAGACCGCTCTGCTACCCAAGTACAGATGTCTTCATCGTCTGTTTCTCAGTAGTTTCTCCAACTTCGTTTTCAAACGTTGCTTTAAAATGGATCCCAGAAATACGCGAATACAACCCCAAGGCTCCAATAATCTTAGTCGGTACCCATTCTGATATGAAAAATTGTCTGAAAGTATTACTAGAGCTGTCAGAGAAGAACAAAGAGCCAGTGACGATCAAAAAGGCCCAAGGACTAGCAAAAAAGACTCGCTGTATTTGTTATGTGGAAACTTCGTCCGTAACACAGAAGAACCTAAAGACTGTATTTGATGAAGCGATAGCGAATGGCATTTGGCCTCCCAAAACTTCAAAGGCGTTTGATTTACGGGGCTGCGTATGTGGAGTGATGTAGTTCTTGGCGCTTCCGGTCACATCTTACAGTAATAGTTTTATAAATTATCATTCTCATGTTTGTATATAGCTGGAAGAACTAAAATTTATATATCATGCATGCTAGATACCTTTACGAAAAGTGATGGGCAAGCATGGCAAGTTACATGGTATCGAAATGAGCATACAAAGCATAGTTAGTAATCCAACGGTAGAGCTTTATTCCCCAAAATCTCGACGGTCATCTATCATCGACTTACCACCAACATTTACATAATGCAACGCAGGATACACCTAATTTCAAAGAACGTCGGTCGGTGATCTGAAATCTGTGAGCGAAAGGGATTGTGGACCTTGAGCTTTTAATTTTTAAAAAATTAAAAGAAAGTGAATGATTTTCCAGTTTGTAGCTTACAGCAAGTTAATATACAAACACCTACAAACGATAGGTTTGATTTTAAACCTGAAAAAAAGGTTATTTTCTAGCCTCCTCCCACGACTCCTTTTGATCACAGATTCCAGATCGCCGACCGACTACGTTTATTGAAATAGGTGTATACCACAGGTCCACTTCTAAGTGAGAAGAGGGAGGAATCTTAGAAATGCAAGACCAATGGACACTTACAATGAAGCAAGATTACAACCAGGGTCTTTGAGGTTAAAGTCAGTTACAAAATGTGACAAAGCACTAATATATATAAATCAAACAAATTACAGTTGTCTACATAATTATGAAAAACATCGTTATGCTTATTACTCCTCTCTAATGGTACATTGTGCTTGGGTAAGTCCCTTGCATTTAGGAAGCCTGTTGTGAAGGTGCCCTCAGACCCCCATATTTATGCAGGCCATACCCTTTACCTTGCAAGCAAAGACTCTTTTAATCTCCTCCAAGAATGTTGAGGGAGGCTCTGCTTGCAGGATGGCCATCCTTTTTTACCACAGAGGTTTTTCCATTGAAAAATACTTTTTACAACCATCGCTCCCCTGTGGTTCTCTCCGCACACCACTACTACATTCTATATTTACATCACACAGCACTCAACTCACAACAGTTGGTATTTACAGAGCTGGGGAGGAAACCCTAAGAAAATCTTCCATTTGCAAAGGAGAAACCGAAGCATTTGACAATCTCACATACAGTTCTGCCAAAGCCAGAACTCTGACCATAACAGTGAATTCACACAGCAAAATCATAGCAGCAGCCATGTTTTAGGGAAAAACAAATGATATTTTCTGGGAGAAAATAAATCCTTGTCATGGAATGATAACATGACAATGTTCCTGCTCTCAAAATTGTGGCATTTCTAGGCATCTCAGGCTAAACCAACATTTGATTGTGTTGTCATTTTTATGAAACTTGGCATGCAATTACTTTAACATATTGGAGTTAAAAAAATGGGGGGGTCACCGTCTTTATTTTTAAGCTAAAAATTCATGGAATCTTGACTATTTCTAATAAAATAGCGCACATTTTATCATAACTCATGGTCTCAAATTAAAGTGTTTCAGTTTATGGTTTCCATGTAGAATTTACAAGCCGAAGGCGAGCAAGTGTAAATCTGATACATAACAGACACAAATGTTGTAAACACTTATCCATCCAGGTACAAATGAACAGTATTGTTTCAGATATTCAGCACTCTTTTCGCTGCCACGGTTTCTATTATTAATGAATTGGATAAGTGCTTATAAATCATCCAGCCATATTCTCGTTAATTTGGTATCTTTTAGGTGTGCTTCTTTCAAGAGTTGCCAAGGATACCCATCACTTTTATTTCAGATCCCCATGCCATTCCACGAAAAAGTTTCGATTCTCTTACTAAATCAGTGACCAGTTGTTCCTGCAGATGGCCATCCAGCACATGTAAAAGCATTCACGAAGAAAGCCTGTTGGAGGGTCGGGTACACCGGGAGCTAATGGTTCTCCAGGCTCAAATATACAGCAAGACTTGAGACACTGGCAGCAAACACACCACCTCCACCAATGGAACAACCAAGCCAAAGCAGTAAACCAATGCACCACCAATGAAATCATGAGACCACTACACAAACCAATCAAAACGGATACGTTCTCGTTCGTGTCTTCTCGTATGGTAAAATAAGAAGGGTATTTAGTTGCTCGAGAGGAGAGGATAATAGTAGAGATAATTCCAGGTAAGAGAAGTATACACTCCAAAAGGGCCAGCACGCGAACAAGAAGAAGAGAGAAAAGTGGTCTTCGCAGTTTGACAAGGTCAAATGAAAAGCACATTGCAACACAAGACGTCAATAATGCGCAAAACCCACAAAGAAGTGACAAAGTAATGAAACAAACAACATAATCATAAGAAACCGAGTACCAGCCATAAAAGGTTAACAATAAAATACAAGCAAGGATGAAGCACATAAGGGTGCAAGCTGTGAAGAGGTGAGCCATACTCCATATTTTAGCACGAGCCAAGTGAACTCTTCCACGCTGGAGACCAAAGTTGCCATTTCTGTACGTGTCGTGATACTCGTTTCCTCCAAATATTATTCCTCCAAACTCTATTCCATCCACCAATATTGGTTCATGGTCTGTAGGTACGTCTCGTTCTGTCTGTGTACAATCGTCAACTTTGTTTTCAGCACATGATTCATCAGACTGGCCTGGTGATACACCATAGTCGTTTTCAGACATCGTATTAAACCAAGGTTGACTGGTAAAGAAGGAAACCGAAGCAAGTTAACCAGAGCAAGATTATATTTCTATTGAAGCTCCACTGGTTTCAATCGATCTTATTTTTGAATAATCTGACTCTAACGAACAGTCTGGTACCTAGAACGCGGAACTCCAATCAGTCAGATGAATAATTGCATCCACACTTGGCCAATCGCTGAAAATATGGGCTAAGTATTCTCGAGGATGAATGACACATCGTTGGCAAAGAACTTTTTAGTATTGAACACGCCTCCTTTTTTGCATGACTTATGCGCGCGCAACATAATAAAGTTATATGCTAAACGTTGAGAAAACAGGGTTTTCATTTTTTTCAAACTCCAATAGCATAAACCATAGTTAGACGCATAAAACAACAGTCGGGGAACATCCCTTATTATTTCATTTTTTGGAAGTACTCAATACCAAAATCACTTCAAAGATATTTCATAACTTCTCAGTTTTGCAATCGCTGGTTTTTTTTAACGCAACAAGGGTGAACCTCCAAAACTAAATGAAGTTGTTGACTCGCAATTTTGGATATTTTACTTCTGATGCGAAGCACTTTCAGAAGAGATATTGGAAGTAATGGTTAAGTGTAGTGCTTAGGGACACCCTTGGAATATATAAATTAATTTCCGACCTCGCTGGGATTCGAAACCACGACCTTTGGAATTGTACACCGATGCTCTCCCAGCTGAGCTAGAGGTCTGACTGAGAGCAGGCCGGGGTGAAATAGATGTTAGGTAATTGAAATGCAACGTTGCACTTTCAGAACAAAATTGCAAAAGTGGATCTCATTTCTCTAATGTATTGTGTGCGATATGTTTGCGCGAGAAATTGATACTGTGTATTATATGACTTGGATATAGAACGATTTGGGGATTCGGGAAAAAAATCGCAACGCAAGAAATTTTCTGGAAGTTGATCCTTGTCACCCCTTCATTCAACAATTGAAGAGCAATACTACCCATAATGCAGCTCAATAATAGGAGCGAGGAAGTGAATAGCACTATTTGTGATCATGCATTGCGCGGAAATTGGACTTGTATTAATTACATGTATTACAAATCGACGAATCGTATCGCGAAAAATCATCGTTGCTGATCGTCTCGAGTAAAACTTAGTTCTTAAAATGAAGAGTTTCCGTTGAAATGGAAGTGTTTCTGATCCGGGCCTGATCTCGTACATCGTGATGTACGTTTTACTCAAAGCCCTAAAGTGGAAATCAATTGGAGGTTTGCCAACAATGAATCGTGTTGGTACCCATGCATGTCTGTATGGCAGCCTTCCTTACTAGAAATATGCAAATAGCAAAGACTTTCACCTTCAAATTTTGCACGGATTGACTATCGCCGTTTTAATGACAGAACGGATGTTTTCTGCACTACGAAATCAATACATTTTACTTGGGAAGGCTAAGCACATGCAAATAACCGGACTGGACATTTTCTTGAAGAATGATATTACTACAACACCCTTGCACATGCCCAGCAAAGTCTCTACCACTCCAGACGTCTTAAGAGGTCGGTCGTGTGGGACTGTATTATTCATCATCTAACGTTCACCTGGAAAAAACGTAATCACCATTAGTGATATTATGGAAAACTCGCGCGCTCTGATTGGTCGAAATCTTCGGATTACTTTTGTAATAACCTATGCGCGTGCTTGACTAGTTTCTCTTTCAAAGCACAACATTTTAATCTAAGAGACCGGTCATAAAGTACAGGGGGAGGAGAGGGATGGGTGGGCAAAATCAGAAAATTGAAAGACGATTTTTCTGATGACCCACCCCATGCGGATGCTGAAAAATACATGGCACACCCCGATTTTCAAGTGCGAAAATAAAAAAAATACCTCCAAGTTGTCCTATTTCTATGGTGGCCCACCCCTTTTAAGGAGCTCAAAAATGTGTTGTGATCTTGTGAGGGTGCTAAAGGGATGGCTACTGGTGTGCTACATGTATTTCAAAAATGCGCATTTAGGGAACGGTCATAAAGTATAGGGGAGGGGAAGGGGGTGACTCACAAGATCACAACACACATCCCTCTACGACTTACAATATCATCGATCTTCAGGATACTTCGCACTGTCTCCGCAGCCAGCTGAATAGCACTAGTTGATACTAACAGAGGCTGAAGCACGTTTTCTTCAAGAATGTTGGTAATAGTACCCTATGAGAGACAGGAAAATAGGCAATTCAAAAACCCTGGTCCAAATAAGGAAATCTCACTGATTTTTGAAAAATTGTTCTCATTATAAAAACTTACCTTTCGAACATTAATGCCAGCAGTGATCTCTCCCTGGGCGTGCCTGTTCCGTAATTCAGTGACAGTAGCTATAGAATTCAGGCCAGCATTCTCAGCAAGCGTGTACGGGATGATTTCTAATGCCTCGGCAAAAGCACGCACACAGTATGCATCTGTGCTAGTCAGTGTTTGGGCATACTGCGCTAGTCGTAAGGCAACTTCTATTTCAGGTGCTCCACCTCCAGCTATAAGCGCCCTTAAATAATATCCATGCAAATCAGTTTATGAGATGATGAAAGGTAGATCAGAAAAAAATTACTGCCACAAAAGTGTTCTAACCACGATGCGCAAATTTCAACTTTATGCGCCTCTGGTTAACAGAAAAAAACGCAACCAAAGGCTGATGTGGTACTAGCACTTAAATTATCCAAATAATACTTTCTGAAATTTTGGATTGGTGGGACCTTTGACCCCCTGAAAAAGAAATTCCTGGTAAGAACAATTATAATCAGGGCTAAAGTGTCCATGGGAGGCTTGCTCAGACAAACCCTGGTGCCCCCCCCCCCAGTTTTCAAGGCTTTGCTACAGTCTCGTATAAGGGTGTTGATTGCCGTGTTCTCACCTTTTCTTGACAAGACAGCGGATGACACACAGAGCATCAT
>JAABNW020136662.1:0-13027 GCA_015164035.2 Radianthus crispa | reverse complement strand
CCCACAGAAAAGAACAAAGTGAATAGAGACGGACAACCCAATGAGGAGAAACAAGACTTTGTACATGGTCACCAAGAAACCCCCAAGTAAGAAAACAGTGTACAGAAAAGAACAAAGTGAATACAAACAGACAGTCCAATGAAGAGAAACAAGACTTTGTACATGGTCACCAAGAGAACCCCAAGTAAGAAAACAGTGTACTGAAAAGAACAAAGTGAGTACAGACAGACAGTCCAGTGTAGAGAAACAAGACTTTGCACATGGTCACCAAGAGAACCACAAGTAAGAAAATGGTGTACAGAAAATAACAAAGTGAATAGAGACAGACAGTCCAGTGAAGAGAAACAATAATCCAAAGATATGTTCGTGGTCAACAAGAGAATTCCCAAGTATGAAAGTGTACAGAAACGAACAAAGCAAATACAGAGAGTCTCCAGTGCGGAGAGAAAATATATCAAAGGAAGACATGGCAACAAAGTGACAAAGGGGTCATGTATCTTAGCTGTAAAGTAAGAACAAAAAACGTTTGGTTTCAACCAAGCAAGCTTCAAAAACATCTATTTCACCCCAGCCTGCCCTCAGTCTGACCTCTAGCTCAGCTGGGAGAGCATCCGTGTACAATTCCGAAGGTCATGGATTCGAATTCCAACGAGGTCGAAAATTATTTTTTCCGAATACATATATTCCAAGGGTGTTCGCCCGGAATTCAAACCTCATCCCCAAGCACTACAATTTACCTTTACTTCCAAGCTTTAAAAAAGAAGAATAAACTGAATTTTGATTGCAAGACATCCTTTTTTAAAGTTACTCAACAAAAGATCTTCCTAGGTAATCTGAAGCAAGTCTGCTATAACTAAAGAAAGCACTTCAAGAGAGTAAACCTTGAGACCCACTGATGGAGAATCATTTGATTATCAGGACACTCCTATTTCAACAATATGATATTTCCACTGTGTCGAAGTATTAGAAAGCAAAAGCAAGACAACCAAAGAATGATATAGCCTTATGCATGTGACTGAAAGTTGAAAGTTGGCCTGTGTTGCAAGTCATCATCTATTGGCCTTTAATCAGTTTTCAAGGTGTTCTTCATGGTTTTCATTTCCAATATTTACTTAATGTAAGAATGAATTGAGCAACAGATTATGATAATTACTTTTGACCTAACCCAAACTTAACTCGTAACCTAAGCAAACATGAATAATTAAAGACAATTACCTCAGTCTATTATAATGTAACGAAATGCGTAACTTAGATACTTAGTTTGTGCTGGGTAACATTAAAATTATTCTTTGAGCCCATAAATCTATGAACTATGACAGTTGCGCTAATGCTGGAGAATATGAAGTCATGTTGCCTCTCATTTTCAGTCTACTCTTGTAATGATTTATCCCTCCCTCCTACTTCTGACACTAATGTACCTTCATACTGTTGAACATTATTAAGATAGACCTTAAAGTGTTTCTATTGAGTTCTGTGGTTATCAGTGTCGTAACATGATCTTGTTCTAGTTTTACTCACCTGTACAAATTGGATGCCCATGTTGACCAAATGTAAGTACTTCACTGTAGACAGTTGTTGGTATACAAGAGTCATAATCACAGTATGAAAACTACCAGATACAGTAGATTGGTGATCTTCCCTGAAAGCATTCTACAATATTTATATTCTTATTCTATTATATTATTTTGTACAGAGAACGTTTTCATTGTAGTGCTATTTGACTGCTATTTGATAATAAAGTTTGGCTTGTTTGTTTTATGTCTGATGGTCATGTTGAGGAACTCCAATCACAAAAAAGAAATAACATTTATGAAACACTTGTCTGAATTGTCTGCCGCCAAATTCATGCAAAACTCCCATTGAGCCAATGGAGCTAAATATCTTCAGTATCCATCAAGTGCAACAAGTCTTGCAACTCATAATTATAGTTAATCTAAATAGGTTTGGATTTATTGTCTTGATTAAAGGAAGCCATGTTTCATTCTCAGATATTCAACTGTAGTTCTAGAGTACTATAGGGAAGTGTTATGGAGTCTCCCAGGTGGCATAGCTGTTGTCACAGTGAGAATAATTTTCTTAAACTTAGAAAACTCAGATTTGAGCCCTGCCCAGCTGCTGTGCCAGGTGAGTATTTCGAGTTACGATAGTTTACTGTGCTTCAAATAATAGAAATTTGCAGTGGATTGAATAAAGGAAATAACTTGCTTTTTTTTCACTGGATTTCATTTGGAAAATAGAACGTTGATTGATTTTTGTGGAGGGAGGAATTCAAAACACCAGAGAAAAACCTGTGAAGCACAGAAGACAGCCAACAAGTATGTTACACTGCTCATATATCAACATTCAGTCTAGGAATCAATCCTGGATTCCTAGGTGTTGAGAGGCAAGCACTCCCAGTTTTATGCCTACTGTAGTTCCAAAATCTGCGAGCTTGCTGATGCTGATGGCATGAACATAGAGGTTGTTTTCAAGGACTATTTTATATGGTAGAATCTCGATTATCTGGACCTTATTTCATGAATATTGATGTGCTCAATTTTTGACACAGATTAAGAAAGTTTTGCGGAAGACATTGTCCTAAATTGTAAACAGACTTCAGTTCTCCACGCTTTTAAGATTTGCCATAGTTTTGTTTGCTTACAATAGACCTTTCCCGATTTCACTTGGCTGATCACGAAACAAAGGTTTGAAATTGAGTAAGGCTTTGATTCTTCTGTTTATCAAGGCCCACTGCACCTTGAAACCATTTTTTCACCAAAGGGAATTTGGAATTCTATATGTTGGGCACTAGGCCAATTTCCAAGCATAGAGTCTCCTTTTGAAGCTGGATAAGTAAGATGCATGAATCAGAACTATGATAACACTTGTAAATATTCATTTCTTGATTATTAGGACTATTGATTATCTGGACTTTTTAGCCTGGTCTGAGGGTGTCCAGATAAGCACGATTTGACTGTAAGTGTAAGGGAATGGTCAGAAAGCTATGACATTAGAGAGTAGATAGATAGATAGATAGTAACTTTATTTAAACACGGTAAATTCATCAGAAGTACAAATATAAAATACTAATAAAGTACAGTAAAAGAAGTGAGAAAATACAGGCTGAAAGGTTTGAGGAATTTATCTATCTGTTATGTACATAGGAAGGGTGTTACTCTATTGCTTTGGCTTATCTGTAACATTGCTTATGTTGCTCCTTGTTGTCCACTGCAATGAAATCTGCTATAAAGTAAAAAACAACAACAACAAATAACTAGGTATATAGTAACAATGATCATATTCTGTTAATATTAGTAACTGATTTTAACTCGGGGGATATCTGAAGCATAGTCATGAGTAACAGCGAGGGAACTAACTTGCTCACTAGTTATTCCAGGTAAGAAATAAAAGGCTGATTTTTAAAAAAAGGCATATGCCAAGTGATTTATGTGACAATGAGCAGAGAAACCCTGAATAATATATAGCAAGTGTGTGAAGTGTGTGAAGCCACACCCACTCTCTGGGGGGTCAAAAATACAAAGAGCCATGCAGACTGACATAAATGTATAGCATGGTGGTAAACAACATTTCCATGCTAGTGCAACCCTTGAGGGTAGCCAGACATGATGACCCCTAGCCTGCATAGCCAGGCGTTACAGTAGGACAGAAACAATGCGCAGAGAAGAGAAAAAGAATGCCTGCCCACATGTCTTGTTGTTTTGAAATACACCCCCTAATTAGAAATGCAATATCTGGCAACATTAAACAGAGACCTATACAATCTTATCCAATTAAATAACGCCAAGATAACGGTTAAATTTGAATTGAGACCACGCATGCAACTGCTGACTTTGTTATGCTTATATAAATGCAAAGAGCAATGTTCTAGATACTGAAACCTTCAATGGGACAAAAATATTAGGGGTTTGTTTTATTAGAGCTCAGTGAATTTGGCAGTTTATATCACCGCTAAAACCCAATTTCCTTGACTATTCCTCCCTTCTCAGTAAAAAAACCCTCCAAAAAATCTTTGGGCTGTTTTTCTCATGTAAAAGACTATGTTCAGGCAAAGTTTTGATTCTTATTGACAATGGCTCGTGCTTGAGCAGTGTCACATTCTAGAATTTTAAATGATTGACAACAGCTGAGCCAATCAGCAACACTGTTTCTCCACAAACGGTGTATTTAAAAACAACAAGGCTCGCGGGCTGACATTTCTTTTCCCTCTGCTCCACATTTCTTCTCAGCCCCACAGGAACACCTGGTTATGCAGGCTTGATGCCCCCCAGTCATGACTCTTGTACCCAATTTTATGAAGATGCCCCTACTCTGAACTGAGTCGTAACTTTGGGTAACTTTTATTTTATAAACTGGAACTAGGCAAAAATCAAGGTATTATTAAAGACACCTTGAAAAAATAGCCCACTTTCGATATTCTGGTCGAGTGATCACGAACAAAGCAATTCAAAACGAGGCCCAGGGGAAACAAAATAATATATTAGGATTGTCTTTTGTTTCTCCTGGGCCTCGTTTTGAATTTCTTTGTCCGTGATCACTCGACCAGAATATCGAAAGTGGGCTATTAGCCATAAGTTTCAAGAACTGACCTTGGGTTTTTCATTTTGTAAAATGCATTGTTCAGGCAAGTGTGAAAGTCAAACTTTCATAATAATAACAATAAGATAAGACGTGGAGCATGTGCAAAAGTTTTCCCTTCGTACCTTTTTGTAAAAAATCTTAAAAATAGCAATAGCTGTTGACACCTTTTTCAGTAATTTGTGGGAAATAGTTTCTAGTAGAATTTTTCAAATAAAAATTGTATGATACTAAAAGTTTTTGTGTGGGAAAATACTTAATTTTCTAAGTGGAATGATTAAAGACTTGGTCTGGATTTTCTAAAATGCCCATCTTGCCTCCTTGGAAAATATCGCTGAGACCATTTACCACCCCTTCATGTGCATAGAATCTTGAAGAGCTTTGTCAGGTCATCTTCTGTTTCCAGATAAGAGGATATTTGCCATTTTGATTAAGTGGCCAAAATCAGCTAGCCAGAAATGTGATATTCTTTTTGGTATGGCCATTGGTGGCCAATTATAATTGTGGCCTAGGAAGCAAGCAGAAAACAAAATATATGAGGGACTTATGACTATAGTATTTAGGTCTCCAGTGTTCAAATGGTTGACGATGATGTCCATGCCATTGCAAATATATTCTGAGATTTCTTGAGTGAGATATGACTGTAATATTTTGGATTTAGCACCAGTACCTTAGACAATATGGAAATACTAAACAAATGCTTTTTACAACCATCACTCCCCATATGGGGCTATTTTGTGAGGTTTGCTACACACAAACTACCACTACATTCTGTATATACATCACACAAACTGAACTCACATACAATCCTGTCCAAGGGACTCAAACAAGGACTGTAGCAGTGAGAGGTGAGTGGACAAATCACTGTGCCACCCATGCCACACACCATACAGAACATTTAAGGGCTGATTAGCTTGTATTTGTTTCCTTCATCCTCATGTTTGCTAAGAGTTTTGATTAATTTTTCATGAATCTTAAGATTATTGGTAAATGTTCTAGCGAGGTCAGGGGTCTGGGGACATGTATCATATAATCGATGCTAAACTTGTCTCATGACAACTGCCTTACCTGTTCAAATAATAGTCATTTTATAAAGCAAATGTACTTCAAAATTTGAAGCAACAACAACACGAAAAGGCATGAGCTAGAACAAATTTCTCTAAAGGTGGTCTATTATAAAGTATTGTTCTGGGAGGGGGGAGTACTCCTTACAGTTTAGAGCAGAGGTGTGCAGCTGGGCCTTTGGAACCCTGACCCCGTTGAAGGTTGAAAAAATTCTTGAAAAAATACGCAGTTTCTGGTCAACCCCAGTTTGTGTGTGAAAATCAATACTCTGTGTAAGAGGGAATGCACTTCTACGTACCCTGCTAATGATCAATATTATATGAAACCTATCATGATGCAACACTCTGTTAATACGAGAAGGAAAAAACCATGAAATCATGTTTGTATTTCTATGGGAATGTCACCAGGCAAGGAGGCTTGGTAGAAAAATGTGTTTTAATAGAAATTCACATCTAGAAATTTACTTCTTACGATTCTGATTTCTATGTAAACCATAACATGAGTAAATTTATTCAATTCTAATCTGAATGCTATCCACAATGTTACCATAGAAAGCATTAGTTGTTTATTTACTTCGAATTCTGCTTTTTTGCTAGTATTTGACATTGTTATCTCTGAATCTTGTTTCATGTATTGCATTTTGATTTTCAGTTTACTATTTTCCTCCAAACATTTTACAGTGTAGACTATTTTGATATTTTAACAATTTGTTATTAACCTACCCTTGGGTTAAAACAATCGAATACATGCTGTTTACTGATGTAGGAGACATAACATTAATTATCATCAAAAACAATCTGACATGAAATTCAAAAATCGGTTTATATTAAAAGCCTCCGAAGTATTTTCTTTCTTTACCAACTGTGGATAGAAAATAGGTAAGAGCACCTTAAAGTTTTAGTAATGAAGCAGTAAATAATGAATAAATGTTTCAGTGGGTGTGACAAATGACTAGTGAGATCTAAAGGTAACTACTGCAGGGAAAGCATGACTAGGTTACTCCCACCACCACACCAGAAAATAGGCTGCACTTGAGAGAATGGATTGACTTGTGGGTCCATCAAGTGAGCTTTGGAGTAGATGGTAGATGGCCATTGAAAGATAAGGTATTTAGGCCACAGTTTAGCTGATTGTTAAAACACTTGTTCACAGTTTGGTCAATCCAAACCAACCAATGTTTGAGTGGCTGCTGCAATTTACTACAAATTTCAAACATCGGCCAGAATAAACCACACCTGAAATAAGCTATGTGTAATAGACCCTGGGTGCATGATCCTATGTGGATCGTCAAATTTGATCTTACTGGTTGCTGCTTCATCAGATTGATACTGTTGTTTTTGACAGTTCAATTAAACCTAGAGTTTGTTGGTGCCCCTCTTATCTTTCACATTTTTTTTCTCCTGTTCAAGTTATCTTATTGATTGATTGATACTATGATGGTAGAGTGTAATAGATATACCAGTAACCACCTCCCTCCCCAACAACTATAATATATATTCCTGGTGTTAGACTACTGTTAAGAAATAAAAATATTTTGACTAGACTCATCACATTCATTTGAGACATGCTACAAATGTCTTGGTAGAGTGCAAACAAATGTGTCATTGAAGAAAATAAGTCTTTATTTTTCATTGTTAAAAGATTTCATTTTCAAAATCATTAATCTTAGTCAAATTCCTGGATGTGACCACTTGCTTTGCTTGTTATTTGCACTCCACACAAGTTAAGGTTTCAAAATACTGACATTTGAAAAAAGACAGAAAAAACAAAGGAAATAGCTAGGGGAAAATCTAGTATTTCTCTCCATCACACTTTGTTGATTTAATAATGTACTTTAAACTAGAATATGATGTTTGCTAGCATGTCTCAAGTGAATCTTTGCAACCACCACACCAACTGAACACACATTGTCTGTTGTCATTATTTATTTCAAGAGATGAAGTTGAACCCAGTTGTAACTGTCCAATAGAGTGATTTTACTTCATGATAATCCATTCCAAATACCCAACTTTCTGGTCTGAGCCTTTTCACATTAATTGTATATTATTTCCATCTTGCTATCATTCAGTAACAAAGATTGCTCTGGTAACTTGTTTGGCAATGATATAGTTATTGAAGTGAAATCACTATTCTGCGGGGGAAAAACAGAAGGCTTGAAAATCATTTGGTGAAGACTGCAATTAAGGAATCCACAAATTGCATACCAGGAAATTTAATGGCGACTTAAAAAAACTATGAACATTAAATTAGATTTTGAAAAAGACTATTAGAATTTGATAAGGATGCACACTCGCATCTGTCTTTGCTGCCATTTTTTCTTAGCCTGCTTTACCAAATAAATTATGTATGTATGTATGATTGCACTTGGAAATCTCCATCTAAAATTGCATACCAGGAAATGGAGATTCTGAAAATTGGACTTTGAAAAAAATGTTTTTGGCAATGAGATAGTTTTTGAAGTAAAATCACTCTTGCGAGGAAAAAAAGGGAAGGGTTGAAAATAATTTGGTAAAGACTGTAGTTAGGGAATCCAGATATCAAAAATTACATACCAGGAAATTTATTGGAGACTTTAAAAAAAACTCTGAAAATTAGGCTTTGAAAAAGACTAGAAGAATTTCATAAGGATTGCACTTAGGAAATCTACATCTAAATTGCTTACCGGGAAAGAGAGAACCTGAAAATTGGACTTTGGAAAATGTTTGCCCACTTTTACACTTTGAAAATATAAAGAAATTTTGGTCAGTTACGACTGGGTTCATACTGGGAGGGGTGGTGATCAACTTCAATTGGGGATGGGTGGGTAAATGAAATTGGGGTGGGGTGGGGATGAGTTGCATGGGGTGGGGAGGGGATGAGTTGCATGGGGTGGGGAGGGGATAAGTTGGACTGGGTGGGGTGGGGATGAGCTGCATTGGCTGGGGAGGGGGTACCTGACATTACATGATAACGGGGTTGTGATTTTCAGGCCAAGCAAGAAGAGACTTGGGATATTTTGGTAAGATTTAACGAAATGACTTATGAAAATTTTCACTTTGATTTCAGGTTTATTTATTATATGATGAAGAAAGGAGCACAGGAGATGATGATAACTTGGGTTTTTAGGAAAAAATGTGAAAATTTCACTTTTTTGATTTCAGACTTGGTATGATGAATGAAGAAAGAAGTGCACAGAAGGACTTTGGAATGTTTGGACCTTTGATATTTTTTTTGACTTGTAAAAATTGATGATGTCTTGTAATAATGATGCATGTTGTCTTTAAAAAATAAGGTTTGACATTACATTTGGTTTGTCATGTGACCTTTATTGATTCCATCTCTATCTTGTACCACGCCCTTTTCAACTGGCCAAAAAAAAACCTCCCCAAAGTCCTGCCAACACCAAAGTCTAGCTACCCGGTTAAGCCAGGACCAAGGCAGTACTTGCTGTCCCAGGCAAGAGTCCTCTTATGAAACCACAACCAAGTGGCTGTTCTGAAGGTGAACACTGCCTATAAGGATATCAGGCTCTGACCCCCTCCAGACTCATGAGGGTACCTTGATGGCAAGCCAGCCTTTGTACTGACTGTGAGGGTTAGTGTCAGCTATGAGTCTTACAAGATAACCCTACCCCACTACCCATAGGTTTTACTGCACAACAGTGATGTATATCAGAATGATGTGATCAATAAACTTAAAGGCGGTATTCAGACTTCCATACAAGTGTGTGATTATCAAGACTGGTTTGCAAAGACTAGAATAACGAAGTTTCTAGGCTACTAAACTTGTGTTAAATGAGCCGGTCTATCCCGAAAAGGAAACTACCACCATGTAATTTAATGAAAAGCTAACCTAGACTCTTCGCCTTTAAACAATTTTAATTCCCTAGTGGACTAGTGCTAAGGCTGATCATGTGTTCATTTAGATATTGAAATATTTAAAACTGTTAAGGGACTGGGTCTGCTACAACAGTTATTCAATAAAAGCAAAGTCAAGATGGGCAAATATTCACCAAGATGAAGTGTCCCAATAAATTTTCGCCACATGTACTTTGCCTTCTATGAATAATTGTGTTAGTATAATATTCAACTTGATTATCAGAGAAAAGACAAAATGCAGGATGACAAAAAAGGCTTTAAGTGTTCTGCTCTCTTGTAGACAATTGCCAATTTCACAATCATCGCTTGAACAGAGAAATTGTCTCGTAATTAATGGTCACTCAACTGATCACAAAGACCAAAAGTTGATAATCAAGTCTAACATTATACTGTTTAATCTCTAACGTATCATGACGGTACGTATCAAGAAAAGCTCATCACGATTTGATCATTCAAGTCTTATAATCTGAACACTGCAATAATCCATTATGTACCAAGACAAAATGACATTCTCTTAAAGCTCTATGATGACACCACCATGATACAGAAAGAGTTGTACCGAGAGATCTTTTCCTAAAACACTAGTTTAGAACATACTTGAGGGTGGATCTGGTATTCATTTATAAAATGCTTGATTCACCGGTTCAATCACAACTGACAAACATGCACAAGTAACTGTGCCACAGGTTACTTAGGTAATACCAAATCCACCCAATTGATTTTGTTTGGTTAAGTCAGAGCCAAAAGGAAAATAATATAGAGCCGATTCCTAGTCCTAGACAAGTTTACTAGTATTAACATTTTATTATTATTTCCTAAGATGAGTTTTTTCACCAGCAAAAAACTTCAACACAGAAGTACAGTAATAAGCCTTGATGGCAAAACAAAAATAATTCGAGTTTGTCTCTGTGAGCAACTACATAAAATGTAAACACTGGTCAAATTCATTCACTATGCGTAAAGAACATAAATATCACATAGTTTTCGATTTTGCATCAAGTTGCAAGACACCTTGGTCAGGATTTGGACAGCGTGTGCATGTAATACAAGTGCTTTGAACATATCACTCATAGTAAATAATTTTTTAGTTTTATTTGTTGATGATAACTTTTTTTCATTGTCTCATGGTGGACAGAAGCAAGGTGTTTCACTGCCATTCTTTGATGGCTCACCTTTTCATTGATTTTTGCCTCGTTTGGTTAGTTGTAATAACTCAATATTTTTTGGCACATTTGATGTATTATAATAAATGTACAGCTGAATTTATTCTGACGTAGTGAAACAGGAGTAGTAATCCTCCATGTGTGAAACAAATTATCGTTCAAGTATCACTTTCATAGAATACTGAAGCAGCATGACCCAATGATTAAATGATTCCAGAACTTTTGAATGCAAAGTGTCATCACTTTCCATTGGAATTCAGTTTTCACTGATTTGATAAAATCAGTCAAATTGTCATTTTACTGTAGTTGCTCTGTTTTGGTTTTCATGAACAATTTGCTATAGTATTACAGAAAAAAAACAATTTTCTTTACCATAAAATATTTTCATTAGTAAAAAATATTAAGACCTCAGTTTCTTCAAAGAATTTAGCAGCTGATTATTTTGAGCAGTTTTTCCCTGCTATGTCCAAGTCAGAAAACAAAAGCGTTCACAAGCTTTCTGTTAAAATTATTTTAAATATCCTTTTGGTTTTCTGGTTACTGTAAATCTTTGAGAGTTGATTTGTGTGCTTTTTTGATCTTTATGAGTTGTTGTCCAAGTTTTTTATTTTTGTTTTACTGAACTCTTATTGGAATAAATTTTTCCAATTGTTTCCTCAAGAGTTTTTGTGGAGTCTTTTTGAAAGATGTTTTGTCTCGAACTCAAAATTTTAACAATTAAAGTTTCTGTAACAAGTTTGGGTATACCTACCATCTTAAAGAACACGTAATGTATTCTTTGTGATGGCTCTTACAAAATCTTAAAGTTTTTTGTCCTTTCTTTGTCCTTAATTGTTTTAGATTTTCTGTTGGATTTTTGAATTCGAAAGAAGCCACCATTTCAGAGAACAATCTTTTTAATTAGTTTCAGAAAACATCCATACCCCACACAATAGGATATTGAAATTTACAGGGGGAGGGGGGGAGGAGGCTTTAGAAAAAATCCTCCATGGGTGGGGAATGGATAATTTCTGGAATTACACAAAATACAAAATGTCTCTAATAAAATCTTACATATATATATATATATATATTGTCCTTCATTATTTTAGTTTTTCTGTCAGATTTTTGAATTAGAAAGAATTTAAGTTTTTAGAGGAAACTGAGGTCTTCTTTTGCTGGTGAAAAAACAAATTAAATTACAATCCTATGATAGAACCTTGTGTATCAGTCTAGCCGAACATCATTCAACACAAGAGCAGTTAACCTAGAAATGATTCAACCTCTAGTCTTCCCAGCTTGATAATCTACTTGTATGGAAGTCTGAATAGTGTCTTATGCAAGTCTATTGATCACACCACCCCACATTTATCACTGCTGTACACACCTATGGATAGTGAGGTAGGATTATCTTAGCTCATAGCTGACACTAACCTCCACAGTCAGTCACTGGCCAGCATTTATGCCATCAGTGTACCCTCATAAATCTGCAGGGAGCCATCACCTGGTATCCTTACAGGCAGCCTTCACCTCCAGAACAGTCACTTGATCATGGCCTCAAGGTTAGACTCTGCCAAGATCAGCAATATTGTACTGCCATTGTTGGTTTCCTGGCCAGGCTGGGCAGCTCGTTTTTGGTGTTCACAGAACTTTGCGGGAGGTTTAGAGTGTTATTTTGTTTTTCTGTATAAATAAATGATATGGATATTAGATATAGGAGAGTGTTTCAACCAGTCAAGGGTGCGCAGTGTTTGGAACAAAAATATAAAATCAACAGCCAATCTTAATTTGTTTAAAAAAATAAACAAAAGAATTTCTTTCAATTTTCACTGGCTGTGAGGTAATATTGGTTTTGATAATCGGATGAGATAATGCAAAAGTGCAGAGTGTTAAAACACTCTCCTATATCTAATACTTCTAATGGCTAGACGACTGGTCATCAAAATATTTAAATATTTCTTCATGATCAGACAAATTCAATGAAAGATGATTAGAAATATCTAGAGTTTCCTACAATGAGTAAATACTAAATCATTTTAGATAATAAAATGATCATATGATCAATTCAGTTGTTTGGTAATATTTTTCAAATTTATATATATATATATATATAAAGTCCAAAATTTGATATACGCAAGATAGTGCTCAATACATTGAAGTAGAGCTTGTAGGGATGAACTTGTAGTTTATTCGTTTTTTTTTCCTTCCACAATATATAAATATATATATATAATAAGAAGAATTCAGAGATGAATTGTCTTTGGCCAACAATCACATCCAGTTACATATATATATATATATATATATATATATATAGACTTTGAAATAGAGAAAATGTTTTTTAAAAACTCTTACTGTCATTGCAGTGTTTGGAAAAGAGTTGCAAAA
>JAABNW020136551.1:0-13036 GCA_015164035.2 Radianthus crispa | reverse complement strand
TTTCTGTGCCACGAACAGATCAAGCCCTGGTACAGAAATCTCTGTGCCACGAACAGATCAAGCCTTGGTTCTAATCGCTATAACTGATCTATACAATCAGAGTCTTCTCCTTCTTCTGCTTCTGTCGAATTTGTGTTGTTACTACTTTTGTAAAGATTTCTCCTTATTTCCCTAACTTTCGTCTTGCTTTTTTCCATTGCTATTGCACTGAAGTTTAGTCTGGTTGCAGCTTTGGAAGCAACTCCTTAAAAAAAAAACAATATTAATATCTATACAGTCATTCCCAACAAGGTTGTTCAGGCGAAAAGACATAGATATTTTTCTCTTCATGCCTCTAGATAATGAAGTCACATAAATCTGATGCACATAAATCTCACAAGGATTCTAAATTTGGATGTAAAAGAGAGATACACATTTTCTACAATACATTCTTTTGTAACTAAAATTCAAAATTCTCTTGAGAAATCAAAATTTATGCAAATGACTATTGGTTAATGACATGCTTCTTCTTTGCAGCATTTTCGACAATGACTGTATTTTAAACAATAACATATAAATTACTCAAGAACATAAACAGAAATTTAGAAAAGGGTTTTTAAAAAGGATAAAAGGAAAAAAGCGAAACTTGAGCAAGAGGAAAGCAAAGAGTTCTACTTAAAGCTATTATAGGGAAAGTGCCTTGTTAGCAAGTTACTCACCAGATCTACTACATAAATCCAGTATCCATGTGTTGGGAACGGCGTATGCAGAAATAACGACCTCATATAAACCTTGAGGTATCTTCTCGTTTTTGTCCTCTTCCAAGATGAAGAGGTTCGAAAGGGTTACCTTGAATCCATTTCTGCTAGAGTGTGTTATCAGAAAAGGTTGCACTGCCTGATTCAGGGTGGACCCTTCTGTGGATTGTAATTACAATACAATAACTATTTTCAGTTTCTAACTTACGGCCCTCACATTCAGTAAACTCTTTAAACACCCACTTTTTCCAAAAAAAAATCGCTCTTAGAAATGTGTGTATATAAAAACAAAGGGTGATATTCTCTAGGGAATGACACGTGATCTGAAATGAGCAAAACATTATGTAACACGCGGGCCAAACATTCCTGCAAAAGACAATTATTTAGAGAAAAAATAATCTATACTAAGAAATCTATGTAGCGTATATGAAAAACGCATCAAATAGTAGTTATTACACCGCTAGTTGAGATGTGCTAAACCACTGGATAATTTTACTAGTCAAGAGGCCATAATTTTTCGAGCCCTCCTGCAGCTGATTTTGAACTTCTCTAATGGCTTGTCGATATAATATATTATTACTTAATGTACGCATTACCAACTTATCTTACCTTCTAATTTTTTATTTGAAATACCAAGGTAAGCAGTTTCTACCATGAAGTTTTCACCATCAGCAACTTTTGCCACTTCCTGAAGTCTTTTGATTTCTTTCCCCACGAACAGGACAACATGAAAAGCCCCTACATTTTTCAGGGCATTCAGTGCACGCAAGTTGCGGAATATTCCTTCTATATGGTTAACTTCCATATCCTTGAGAGGCAAAAGAAAAACACTATTATAAAAAAAATTGAGATTTTTTGTTGTATTTTGTTTTATATTTTCCTCATTATTATTATATATGTATATATATTTATAAAATATTTGAGATACTACGCGCGCTCTGATTGGCTGCCGACCGTGTTTATATCAGAGGACACACGCTCAGCATATTATTGTGCAAAAGTTCAAAAATATTTGATAAAAGGAATATAAAACGGCGCGCGTGTCTATATTCTGTGATATAAACACTCTGGGAGCTGTAGAGCACTCGAAAAATCAAAGAAAGAAGAAAGAAGTTTCTACGACTTCTCTCTTGCTCTACAACTCCCAGCGTGTTTATATCACAGAATATAGACACGCGCGCCGTTTTATATCCCTTAAATATAGTTTTTGCAAATAACAGTATATATCATTACAACTCTCAAACGCTAGTTTTGGTTAACTGCATCAAACGTGTGCAACAAAGTATGCATTATGGCCTTTTTTGAGGGAATTTTATGTATATAATGAGGAAAGGGAGAGAGATGGGTGGATGTTTGCTGCCTTCTTTGATTTCTGCAGCCAGATCCCAAGAGCGCAAATTTGGCAAAGAACTTAACTTTATTTTAAAATTCCGAAATGAGGTCAGCACAGACCTCAAAATCACTACAAAATTAGAAAAATAAATTTAAAAAACAACAGTTTAAACTAATCCATATTTTCAACATTGTACCTTTGGAACATTCATGAAGATCACGGAGGCTCCTTGGAATAAAGGCACAGTATCTCTTAATGCAATATGATTAAGTTCTTGTGTAACATTCTTTTCGAGAACCACAACTCTCACAGCGTTTTTTCCATAAACTTCCAGAGATGCTCCCTTCTGTTTTTGATTGCTTGTCTCCCACCTCAAAGCCCTTGCTATATACTGATCTACGTTATGACTATTTCTTTTTACCATTCCCCTGAAACTTTGCAACAAATCCTCGGTCACCCACTCAGGAAATCTGTGGAAAAGATAATAACGTTATTTTTGAATTCTGTCATTCTGATATCCTGTCAGTGAATTAAATGAAGCGTCAAAATTACTGGTCCTGATTATGATCATTGATACTACTGTTTTGTTTTTGTTTATTATTGCTCTTGTTGTTGTGGAAATTTTGCCTTTAACATTAATTCCAACCTTTCTTTTGCCTCATGCCATGATTTACATCCTGTATTAGCCATAAAGTATCTTTGGACCTCTCGAACTTCTTTAATTCGCTTTGCTTCTTGGTCCATTTCCTGTAGGCTAATTTCTTTTTCGTTGACCTTTTGTAAAAGCTTCAGCAGTTCATCACTTGACAGATCTCCCCGCAGGCACTTGAACTTGTATGCTGGACAATTTGCATAAGCTCTCTTTAAACACTTTAATGTGGCCTTCTGTCCTTTTAACTCCAGCTTCTCGTACTTTTCTAATATACCAGTGAGGCATGCGTAATGGTCTTCTTCGAGACTTGAAAGAAAATATACAACTTCCAACTGATTTATCTGTAGGATAATGCACATTCTCCCTTTATTATGAAAGCAACTTAAGATACAAATATAGCCTCGTATCTGGCTGGGATTGGGGATAAGGGGAGGAGGAAGGGGGAGGGGGAGGGGAAGGGAAGGGAAGGCTATTAACAGTAGGATTCTACTTACCGACTCTCCAATAACATTTGCAACAGCACTCTTCCATTCAATTGTCTTTTTACCTTCAAAAACAAAGTTAAAAAGATTTCTTGACAGCTGTACCTAGGGGGAAAAACAATGATCATGTAAGACTTATATCACTTTGGGGATATTCAGGCTGACAAAGCTTAATAGAAAAAATCATGGGAATATATCCCAGATTTAGACAATGGATGAGGCACTGGGCCATGTGGGATAGGCTCAAGTCATATAAAAGCATGCGTAATAAGTAAATTACGAGCCTCGATATGAAAAAACTGAAGAAGACTGCACTATGGCCTTTGACAACTTCAAGTTTAATGAAAAAGAGCCAGTTCAACTAGAAACCGTATCACAGATTTAAAACCACCTCTCCTAATTGACACTAAAGCAAAGATTCAAAGGACTAAAAAAAGAATAATACTTCGGACATAGTTCAATTAAGCCAACTACACAAGTGAAGATACCATATATTTCCGTTAACATTTCTTCTCTAGAAAGAATTATTCGTAGTATGTTTCTGGTTTTTGCATCGGTTTCATCTTTGTCGGCAAACTTCAAAATAAATCATTTGGACAAGACTAAATGTGAAGTAAAAACGATTTCAGGACTTCATATGTTCAGATCACGTCTTACCTTTTCTTTTGTACTAATGGAGTGGTGCATTGTATCAATACGGTTGTGAAGGTTGGCCAGGCGAAGTGCTTCTACACTTGGGATTTCTGATTAATGAAAGCTTCGAATTAAACCACATTTTCAGGACACAACTAGTCATTCTCATTGCGAATGATATTTCACATTACCTGAATAGATCTGAACATGGACAAATTTGAAATATTCAGAATCTTCTTTCTCCATCAATTCAAGAAGGGCAGCTCGTCTGTGATTTCCTCCTAATACTTCAAGGTTATACGAGTCTATTTTTTCCACATCAAAGTCTTCTATGTTCTTCAGTCCAGTGGCTACAACTATCAAGGGCTTAAAGCTGGCCATGGGAAGATCTTTAATTCCTTTCTTCATCATCTCCACGTATCTTTTGTTGATTGCCCTCAACTGGTATTCTTCTCTTGGGTTCACTAAGGATGATACTTGTACCTTGTGTATTCCTAACAATGTTTAGATTAATTACAGACATTACATTAAAAATTCGAGTAATCGGCAATTCTTCGAACAAGAGTGAGGTTTTATCATAACAACATAATTCCATTACTGTTTACTAAGTAATTTCAAATATTCTTAAATTTCTGTTGGCAATTACTGATTACCCACCTTGAACTAGATGGACTTCCATCTTTTTCAAGAACTTCTCGTCATTCAGTAACTCATTTTCTGACCGTGATTCATCAGTTTTCCTTTTCTTTTTTACGGGGCTGTTTTTTTCTACATCCTCAACAGGTATGGTGTCCACATTTTTTCTTTTTACTATCGCTTTCGGATTAGTATACGGTGAGGTATTGTTCTTTGATTGGGCAACCTCTTCAGCAGCAGATAAAGATGTTTCTTTGTCAAATGTATCCGTTGCAATTAACTCAACGTCCGTATTTTCTCCAGAACTTTGGGCAATGTTGTCTTCCTCAAGCGTTGTATCCGTTTTTTCGATGTCGTTGACTTGAGAGCCGACGTTGTTTACGGCATTAAACCGCTGGCAGAAACTCTTCGTGGAGATTAGGAAGTTTTTGAACTTTTTTGAATATTCATTGGCGGTGAAGTCAAAAAGTGTAATGTTTCTTGCGTAGCCTTTCTCGCGATTGTTTTCAAAACAAATCTGTGAGAATAAAATAAGAAGTTGTACTGAGTTCCATTTCCAACTCTTTTTTTCTGAATTACTACAGATTTCTTTACATTTCCTACACTTTTGAGCTCCTGATTCAAGTACGTCCCAAACCTTACGATGATGAACAGTTCGTTGAGAAGATACTACATATAGTTATCGTTTATTTAGTACTAAGTAATAATTATTACCTTTATTTTTGACTGGTCGCTTTGGCTCTCTTTGATTTGTAACACATCTAAAAGTTCTTCACCTAAATCTTTCAGCTTTCCACTTCCAGTCATTACTTGGACCTTGTCGTCTTTAGACTTTTCAAACCACCATTTACCTCGTGTTCGATTGGCAGATTTTTTCGAAGCCATTCTAGTCAATTGCTTGTAACCGGAACGATGCGACTTTCTCTGTGGAACTAGAGTACCTACAGGCCCTTATTACGGGCTTTATATGCTATCGCGTACAAGTGTCATTAAATCTAGAGCCTCTCTCCGAGATAAAAAAGCTGTTTGTCATAAAACCCACTTGGTAGTATCGGAAGATCTGGAGATCGATTCTAGGAATGGCTCAGCACGACATCACTCACTACCGAAACTCCTAAAATGTAGCTTTGTATATTTTAAGCGACCACCAAAGGAGTTCCCTCTTGTAAACGTAAACGTCACCGCTTGACTGATAAGACTCCTATCATTACAAGGTTCTGCTAATTGGTATATAATTGGATATGGGATTCTTGACATACAACGTTATAAAGTGTTCACATACGATTCACGAAATCGATTATCAACAATTGATCGCTGATACTTTTCTGGAGCATTGCATTGAGATATTTCGTGACTGCTCAATGTATTGATTTATTCTAGGCTATTCCATTTTGAACCAAAAGGGAGATTTGAAATTGGCGGATAGAACGTGTATTAAAGCAATGTTAAACTGTTTATGTAAAGCTGAAGTGATTGTCTTCTTGAAAATCAGTTAGTTTTTTCAGGACATGGATCTCATGCAGCAGCGATAATCCTCTATATGAGGGAAAAGAACATTGAAATGCCTAAATTTATTTCAATGAGGAAATTAATCTGCTGGAGCATTTGCAGTTCAGTGGCGGAATGACACAAGAGTAAACTTGTATCTCGGATGTCTCCAATCATCATTGGAACGTCCTTTTCGGTATATTGGTCATATCCGTATGACAGCTGTAACCCCGTTTCCAATTTCCCTTGTATATATATGTTATACATAATTTGTAAAAAAATACTCCCTGTCGAAGTCTCCGTAAGAGACTAAACACCTTGGAATTCCTCTAATCGCCGTAACACAAAAACAGAAAAAATAAGATGACTCAGCTGTATATAAAGCTGAAATGATTATCTTCTTGCAAGTCAGTTTAATTTTTGCAGCAAATTGATCATTTAGCAGCGACAATCCTCTACATAAGGGTAAAGAACATTGGAAAGCTTAAATTTATTCCAAAGAAATCAATCTGCTGATTGCAGTTAATTCAGTAGCAGATTTGCATCGGTCTTATTATAAGAGACACTAGTCTTGTATTTCGGATGTCACTCTGACCACTATGGTGTTATCTTCTAAAACATATGTATTGCTTATCGCTCCTTCTTTTAACAGCTTTCTAAGCTGCGGCACATTGTCACGAAAGAGGACTACAAGATCCATTAAGGAACCGGCAGGTATAGTGAAGCGGTTTAGTCATGATTATGTGTAACAAGGCCTGAAGATATTAGCTTGATGCAAACCCACTGAAATGTCAAACTTCGTATCACCTGCGAAGTCAACAGATTCTGTAGAAACCATTGATATCAGTGAAAAAAGTGAGAATTCGTGTGATAGCCCACTCACACCTGTCTCAAAACGTAGAAGAACTCTGAACCTGAGTAGTTGGAGTCCAGCAACAAGCGATCTTGTAGAAGTCGACAGTATCCAAGAAGACGAAACTTCGGAAGATGTCTATAATAACTCAACTGAGGTTGTAACTACTGATTTTCACAGCATCGATCTTTCAGATTCTGATCTCGGTTGCTCCCCATTGAATTTAACTGGCGAAATAAATGGAAAGTCTGGTACGTTCGATTGCTTACAACTTGAAACGTCAACTTAAATGATCCAGTACCTTCAGTCTTTCCAATTTTCTACAATATTTTTTTAGTTGAACGAGAGGACATCCACGACGTCAGTGACGAACCACACCGTGTACGTACAGCTAATACAACCAAGTCTAATGAAGCTGAAGATGACATTCCGAGCAGCACCACTGGACGTAAGTTCAACTATTATCGATCGACTTTTATATACAATTTACAAGTATTTTTTTTTTTAAATATTGCACAAAAGACTTTAATTAGTGCAATAAGGATAACTTCGAATTGATAGAAGATATTAATCGGCAAAAGAGGTGAATAAAGGTATACAAATAATTACACGGCTTTTTTTCGTCAGCTTTTTTTTTTATTACAGTTTGTTTATTTACTTTTCAGAATCTACAAAGTCTTGGCAAACCATAACCAAGGCGTCTGTGTTTTTTATTTATCTTCCAACTGCTAATGAAAATAGGTTATCTACTATAAAAAACGAGCTTTTATCAGTTAGCAGGGCCACTGTAAGTCATTTTTTTCATAGAAATGTAACGCATATAGTAACTGATCGTAAGTCTTATCAAAGAACAAAAGAAAAGGCAAATCATGATTCAGAACTACTGAAGAACAAGTTCACGAGGGCCTCCACCCTTCTTTTTAATGCAAGTAAAAGTAATGTTACTGCATTTACCTCAGATCCTATTTCAAAAGCATTAGAGTATGGCATGGAAGTAGTTTTCATAGAAGATATGGAGTATATTAACGGTCCTGCTTCTCACACTGAAAATAGCGAAGTTGCTTATGAATCAAAAATTCATGTACGGAAACTGAAAGAATCATTCATTAAGGTAGAAGATCAAAGCTACAAATACCGCCCCCTCGTTTTAGAAATGAAAAGATGGCCAAATCATATCCATGACCTACTTGCTAATGAATCTTGTTCAAGTAACCTGCAAGATAAGACAAAAAAACCAAAATTGAAAAGTCGGAAATACTGTGATCTTTGTCAATGTCATTATCCGGAGCTCAATGCTCATCTTATCAGTAGTTTACACTCGAGTAAAGCTCAAAACCCTGAAACATGGTTGAATGTTGATCAATGTATTAGATATCTCCCTTCGATTAATGATTTTGTGGAAAAATGTATGAAAAAGAAAGAACTCGTTTAATAAAATTGCTTGCATTTTTCAAGGTAATGTTTATACTTTGTCTGAATAACTGAGTTTGGAAATTGGCCAAGCTGAAGGGGTGTAAAGAGCGCTATCTTACGAAACAACCACGTGAAGAAAGCAATGTTTATTCGTCGGAAAGGGCCATCTAAAAACCTTTACACATCTGGTTCAACTTATCTTTCCAAAAAATGCTGTAACAGATCTCTTACATCCCTGTTGGTTTTACTTACATAGAATGGAAGTAATGATAAGGTGTAGTGCTTGCGGACGAGGTTTAAATTCCGGTCGAAAGACCATTGGAATATATGTATTCGGAAAAGATTATTTCCGACCTCGCTGGGATTCGAACCCAAGACCACATATTCGTATCGGTTTCACTTATATTTTTCCATGTCAACGTACTGGCAATACATGAAACAACGGTAATTTTTATAGTATAGGTGAAACAAGAGTGGATAAGTTAAACAGAAAGGTTTAAAGGTTTTATTTCTCTTCATACAAACAAAAGCAAAGAATGACAAAATAAGTTAAGAATGAAGTGAAAAGGTGCATGAGTCCTGGACCAATGTCCACAATTGTAAGAAAATAGTAAATGGCGAATTATTATACAAATATAATAGGAAAATTAAAATCTAGCGTTTTCAAGAAGAAAACAATTATATATACAAGATTTGCATTAGCAAGTGAAGTACAAGAACTGATAATTTACTGAGATATGAGGTATTTTTTTACACTTTTGACAATACTGAAGTTACTGTATTAGCGCAAATGAAATGAACAACCTGATAAACAGGTTTCGAAGCATTCACATTGGAATTAATTGTTAAGTGATGTTAAATAGTGAACATAAATGTCTTCTTAAGATGATTTAGATCAACCGCCCAAGATTTCTTCCAAAAGATTTGTTGATTTCTCTCAATTGGACCACAGAGAAGGTGAGTCAAGTCTAAAGATGTCTTAATTGGCAAGGATACAGGGATAGCTAGCACACGTAGGAAGATACCACAGTAATGTAGCCTGCGTGCAGACGGGTAAACAACCGTCTGCACGCAGGCTACAAAAATGTGGAGCATCTCCTTCCGCGCGTGTACAGTTATAATAAATTGCTACGACGACATTCATTTCTTTCTATCCATCTTATTTTATAGTACATGTGTTTAAATGTTGCAAAGAAGAGTGCTTATCAAGTGTGGATGTCGCTGACATTATCATCGCCCGCACAAGATTTACTCAGATGTCCATTATCAATCAGAAACAATGGCTCCTGGATTATATCAGTACCCATTCCAAATCACCAAGGTTATTGACTTCTGAATTTACTAATAGCAAAAAGATCTTTTAAGACATGACCAGCCCCAACCCTACTTGGTGCTTAACGCGTTTTCTTTTTTCATTAGGAAGACCTTTCTTCAAATGTTATTCATTGTCCAAGGTTATAATGTCTGTCAGCTGGCATGGTTTGCAATATATGGAATTGGACAGAAAAGGTTCACCAAAATCTTAGACGACCACGACAAAGGTGTTATGAAATACGAAAAACAGAACCAGAAAATGTCACCGAAGGCTTATCACAAAAGCTATGTATCCAAGGCATGGATGGAAATATATTTCAATAGAATCGGTGATAAAATGCCAGATAGTTTGTCAATCCATCTACCGTGTTATCTTGACCGCAAAACACTTTATAAATATATGTGTACAGACCTGAAAGTCCAGGGCGAAGACTCGACCATATCGTATTCCCAGTTTTGTGCTCTCATGAAAACTGAATTTCCAGATGTCCTAATTCCAAAGGTATTTTCTTATTAAAAAACAAACACATGAGCAAATGACACTTAAGATTATAATTGTGATGATGTCCAAATACGAGAGAGCGAAAACATCGTGAAAAATAAAGCTAGCACATTATTTTTCGGCCGCGCCTTTGCTTTCATATATAACTTACCTATCGCATCCTATGTGTGTTCAATCGATATTTTTTGAATTTTCACTTTTTGCATTTATCGAAATTGGGCTCTCTCAACATTATTTTCATGTTGTAATCAGGTCAATCGATTTACTAAGTGTGACGTCTGCACTGTCTTAAAAGAAGAAAAGGAGAAAACCTTAGATGACGTCCTAAGAGCCTACTATGATCGCCTTCTTGAGTTCCACAACAATTTACAAAAGTATGTAGGAAGTGATAACCTGTTAACAACAAATTAATTCTCTCTCCCACCACGATAAACCACCGTCATCATCTGGTAATGATGCGCCACGGCTGCTTTGGGTAGCAGCATTTAAAATAAATTTCTAATTTACAAACAGGGAAGAAAGAGAAAAGTATTACAAGCACAGGGGAAAAGCCAAGGATGTGCTTGGTAAAGACAAGTACATGTGTATAATCATTGATGGCATGGATCAGAGCAAGCTCCTGATACCATCGCTAATACGGACTGCTAAGTCATATTCAAGTGCGTGGAAACTTAAAACACATTTGACAGGTAATGCAAGAACATTATATGTTAGGCAAATAGAAGAAAAATAAAATTCACAGTATGTTTTCTTTTTCAATTTTATAAGGAATCCTGAATCATGGAAGAGAGAATCTAATTTTGATAGATATCCAGCAATGGCCACATGATGCAAATTTTACCATGAATGTTCTGTTAAGAACTATATCAAGGATGGACTCAATCCCAGACTGTCTATATCTCCAAATGGACAATTGTTGGAGGGAAAACAAAAACCAGTTTGTACTGACGTTCTTAGCTGTCTTAGTCAAACTCAATGTATTTAAGAAGGTATTATGTTTGAATTGATTTCAATTGACTTCCGTTTTACGTTTGAAGAAAAATTACCATCTACAGAAATATTGCTTTTGTTGTGAAACACGTAAAGATGTAGCCTGCGTAGGCGGCATTTGGAGATGTTTTTCTGTTGTTTTCTGTCGCTTTTAGTGTGTTTTCAATTGCTGTACGAAAATTGGCTGTACGAGACTGGATGACTAGGTCAAAATGCAAATAGAGTGTGATGGGGAATAGTTGATTTTGGGGTTTTTTGCCTCCTCTCTACGCGTGCTAATAAAGATGTAGAAGTTGAATGTGTTTGCATATTATCAGTATTTCGATACGCACCCTATTATATGCCCGATTTATGTTAATATAGGTAAAAGTGAACTTTCTAATGGTTGGACATACGCACGAAGATGTGGATCAGCTGTTCAGCCGAATTAGAGATAAGCTCATAAAGCAGAATACAAGAGATTTGGAGGGTAAATTGAATGTAGCTCGATTGTGGGGGGTGTTTACAATTGCTTGAAGTGAACGAGTACTATCTTTATAAATATGTTTTTCAAAGCATTGAATTGATACAGAAGAAAAGGACGATGCATCTTTTCAGCCTAATCATATTCTATAATGAAATTTCAACAGATCTGCTGAATGGTGTCAGAGAGTCATTTACTCCTACTCCTCAAGTGGAGCTTCTTACAGGATTGTTTAACATTAGGGAGTGGACAGATTCCTTCCGAACACAGCTTCACAACATCAGTAATCCACACTGTTTTATCATTAAGAAGGACAAAGATGGTGACGTAGAAATGAAGTACAAACAGTGGACAAGGGACTCCAAATGGTTACCCGAGGGCGATGGACTGAAACTTATTAAGGTAATGTCACACGCAGTACAGAGAAATTTGGAAACAAAACCGAGAGACTTAAACTGATACATAATGAACTGTCTTTCAGTTGATTGTACTGGGCCTCCAGTACTACTGCCAAACTAGTGCTTTTTTACAGTGAGAAGAAACGGATGCAAAACAAGAAGAAAAAGCACTAAAAGCATTTTCGTAACATTTTTTCCTCTTATATATCTATTGTAGAAAGATACCGAGTTACCGCAAAACGTTCCAGATTTTCTTGCCCCCTCTTCTGATAAGATTGATTTGGAGAGACTTAAGACCGACATTCCAAAGTTTCTGGAATCAAGAGTATTCGAAGAGAAACAGAAGGAGTGGTGGATTAAATTCCTCGATGATGGTTTTGGGTATTACACGGCTCCCAGTGAAAAGTCACATGAATGGCCGATGAAGGATGTTCTTGGTGTCAAAGGAAGCCAGGATCAACATGAAGAGTCAAGAGACCAAGAACTAGGAATACTAGGTATCCCTAGACCACCAAATCTGCCGATTGAAGTGGAAGAAATTGTTGCAGATCAAGTTCAAGATATACCACAAGTAAGAATTTTACATATCGCATGACATGTACATTCCTACCTGATTACTGTTTCTTCTTCTTTTATTGTTTGAAGGTCTACACTGGTAGGTACCAGGCTCCACGAATTTTGGGGCAGCGTGTTGAACGCGTCGAAGACCCACTTGTGGCACTTAAAAAGGATGTCCTTGTGGCCTTACATCTCGAGGGACAGAAAAAAATTCCTGTTATTGCAAAGGTCAATGAGATCCACGATAAAACGGTTGATGTGACTTACCTTAAAGGCTCATGGAGGAAAGCATGGTCCGTTTGGTTGTTAAGAAATAAACAACCTTGGAACGATACGTTAACCAAAGAATGTATAATTCTTGTTGATTTTCAGCTCGAGGAAGACGGAAAACTTCCCAACCAAACTTGTAAATTTTTAAAACAAAGATATTTAGAGCTGAATGTTTAATATTCTTATATGGAAAGGCTTGATGTTTGTGGCACAGAAATTTCTGTACCAGGGCTTGAACTGTTCGTGGCACAGAAATTTCTGTACCAGGGCTTGATCTGTTCGTGGCACAGAAATTTCTGTACCAGGGCTTGATC
>JAABNW020136329.1:0-13051 GCA_015164035.2 Radianthus crispa | reverse complement strand
GGGTCATGACATATTTATCACTTCAATTCAAAATTCCACCCCCCCTCCCCCCCTGCTAATTTCTGACAAGTCCCTAAGTAAGTCAGGATGGTGAGGGCATTCCATAGTTGTTTCCTATAGAGCAGTTTTTATTTGAGTGGAAAATTTCTAACCTAACTTTAGCTGAATAAATATTTACATATTGTTGAATAAATTCAGATTTTAAGCAATACATACAGAATTGCTACAAAGTTGATTGTTTTGGTAGGTGCCAGTCAAGAGGGTTCCATTCTATGGAAACATAGTGACTGATGCCCCCAAGATGGTCCCAACAGCAAATTGGTTCTACAATTCCCCATCATAGTGTGCTATTGAGGATGATTGCAATATCATTCCATGTACTGGATCTTTGCTTTTATTTCGCATCTTTCTTGTAGTTCCAACCTCAGATTTCAAAGATTGAGCCTACCTTCAACTGCTGGTCATGACGATTCACTTTTACTTCCTGGAATGTACAAGGTATTGAGAAGCATACATGTACTGTACCAGTGGTACCAAAACACCCAGAGCTTTTACCCTCCTCTTGTAGGTTTTCTTTAGGTTCTCTTGTTATCAGTGTTTTCACTGAAAAACAGACAATGAATTCCTTTTCAAGGAAATCTAGTAAGTGCACAAAGTACCCATTCACAACCCAAGGACGTAGTGATAAGAAATACCACAAGAATTTGCATCAAACATGTAATCAGTTTGTCATATTCATAGGGTACTTACAGTAGTCATGGAATAGAACTAATAATGGTGTGTGACTGTAAAGATAGAGTTCTTGGAACCAAGGTCACGGTGAGTATCACTGCCTTGGAGTTGATTCCCTTTGGGGTGGTAACAACCCAATCTAGATACTCTTACGATATACATGTACATGTACATATTTTTCTTAAAAATACCTTCAGGGCGATCCTAATGTCCCAGCTGGTGAAATCACCTTCGATATTGACCTCTCTCATCCACTGGAGGAAAGCGAAGAAGACGATGGAAACAACGTCCCCGATACCAAATGCGGTGAAAAGCATCCGTTCCGTCTTCCTGCTGGATATTTTGGTGAAATTCCAACCCATCTGAAATGCTACATTGGAAAGTAAGGCATTATTCCTCGTCCCTTATTCCCAAAGTGAACGAAAGATGATTCGAGAAATGTTGTCAGACTGAAGATTTTCCTTTGATACCATGCTGGACTCTACAGCTAATTCAAAACTGGCTGTTCGCACCTTCTTTTTGCGCCATGCTTTTTGGTTTTAGCTTGAAATGCAAGCTCACTAGAAGATAGTCGAGATCAAACTGAGCTTGTCGAGAAAGTTTTGTGGAGTTTCATATTATCGTGATCTCTGATTGACTGAAATCACATCCCCCATTGCACTTGTGCAACATGCAACAGAACCTTCAGGCCTGCTGTATATGACGTTATCTGAAAGCAAACGTGCGTTGATTTGCTTTATTTTCTGCTTGTGTTTCAGATTCAAGGGTGTTGGACGAATAGCAAATACCGGTTTCGAATCGCCGCAGTGGACGGATAATGTTTTATATGTTTTTGATAAAAATGAATTTGGAATACTTTGGACGGAGCTTCGAGCTTTTGCGACGTTTCGTCGGACCGAAGAAGAATTTTTACAAAACTAGTAACTCCTTATCCATTTTCTAAAATAACTTATACAAATTTCTTGGAATCTCGCGTCCTCATTGGCCACAATAATATAAAAAAAATCCCCCTAATCCCAATGTTGGGATATCATCATCATCATCATCATCATCATCTCTCTTGGCGCCATAAGGCGCATAAGGCCTTCACACTATCTCTCCAACCCTCTCTATTTCTTGCTGCCACCGTTGCTTCATTCCATGTATACCATCCAGCCTGTTTTCTTTCTTTCTCTACTGTCCTCCTCCAAGTAGTCTTTGGTCTTCCTCTCGACCTACATCCCTCTGGTGTCCATCCCAAAGCAGTTCTGCAGTCATTCTCTCCCTCTCCTCTTAAAACATGCCCAATCCAGTTCCATCGTCTACGTCTTATTTCGCTACTGATGTTATTTAGCGCTGTTTTTTCTTCAATTTTCCTGTTAGATATTTTATGCCACCATCTTATTTTTAGTATCCTTCTCATATATTGGCACTGAAATCCCGTTTAACTTCTTCTCATCCATCTTATTCAACTTTCATGTCTCGCATCCATACAGCAATACTGGTCTAACTAGTGTCTTGAACAGCTTTATCTTGGTCTTCCTTCCTATTCCACGTGTTGCCCACACTCTCAAAAATTTCTTAAAGACTCCACGGGCTCATCTGCAATCTATAAAAAATCCTCATTGGCCACAATAATGTAAAAGAATCCCCTAATCCCGATGTTGGGATATACTCGGTAAAAGTACTTTACCAAGAAAATCCCAAAATAATACCAAGTTGAGAGACAGACTAAGGTAACCATTCTGCTCATGGGATTTTTGTTGGCAAAACCTTGCTATGCCCAAAAGTCCCAAGAAAGTATAAAATTGGTACATTATTGGGAATGCTCGATTTTCCCAAGATTGGGATTTTGTTGATAAATAAACAAATTACCAAGAAACTACCATAGGCTTTCCAATTTTGGGATTTTTTCCTGTGATAGGCAGATTTAGCTTGAGGACGTATAGTCCAAGACGCGTCACTTAGCCCTTATCGTAATCACTTTCTATTTCAATTTGCCATTTTTGTCCTCCACGTCCTTTCTAAATGGTGAAAATGCTTGTCTTTGGGTTCCAGTTGGGGACATGGCGCGGGGGATATTGCCATTGTACAGCTAGCCTATTTAGTCCAGCACGGCGTCCTGATTGAAGGCAGCGTCGTCATGCTAAATTGGCCTACTTTTGGGAGAGAGCGCGAGCATGTATACTGATAGCGTACAACGCGGGCTCCAAATACGCTATGAACCAAGATAGCGTCTTGTTGGTATTGTTACATGCAGTAAATGCATGAAAGTTATCCCAATCCACCCATTTAATATCAATTGTCATTCTTTATAATGAACTAACGTCTATGTAGATAGGATTAAAGCAAAGAAATTTACACAATGATTATATGCGTCTTATCTCAAAATAAAAAAAAGCGTAACACTTTTACCGTCTCTGAAGCGGTGCGCATTTGCTACAGGAAAGGTTGCTACGTATGACATCCCCGTACAAACTCTGTTACCTACCTGCGATGCGGTGCGCAATGTTACGGGAAAGGCTGCTACGTGTGACATCCCCGTACAAACCCTGTTACCTACCTGCGATGCGGTGCGCAATGTTACGGGAAAGGCTGCTACGTGTGACATCCCCGTACAAACCCTGTTACCTACCTGTGATGCGGTGCGCAATGTTACATGAAGGGTTGCTACGTGACATCCCTGTACAAACCCTGTTACCTACCTGTGATGCGATGCGCAATGTTACAGGAAAGGTTGCTACGTGTGACATCCCTGTACAAACCCTGTTACCTACCTGTGATGCGATGCGCAATGTTACATGAAGGGTTGCTGCATGGATCCCTCTACAGTCTATCTGTTATGTGGTGCGCATTGTTACATGAAAGGCGTAGCTCGGTCGGCGTTGTTGGTCCATGGCAATTCTCGGCGTCTGCATCCCTGTTTTAACCTGTCTCTGCCTTAATTAATACCCATTGAGAGGACACGTGCACCAACATTTTGAGGAGAAAATTGCAGCTACAATGCTTCGGACGCTGCTTCAAAAAAGTCTCCCTGGCCGCAATATAATATCTCTTAATATCTCTTTTGTTTATACACGGTAGGCTTTAAAGCTAGAAGCTTGTGGGGCCGTGTTCCCTCCATACGCACTCCTTACTACATTCGAATATTCTATACACACAACTCTCAACTCACATGTTGATTTTTTTTTTTGTGGAGGGAGGAAAACCGGAGAACCCGGAGAAAAACCCTCGTGGCACAGGAGAGAACAACACATCAAACAAACTCAACTCACATATAATCCTGCCCAAGCCGGGGCTCGAACTCGGACCTTAGCGGTGAGAGGTGAGCGGACAAACCACTACGCCACCCATGCCACCCAAGAAAAGTTTGTAACGATTTCTTGAGTAGTATAGACAACCCTTTTATCGGTGTGAAAATACCGAGTTTGCTTGTGTGTGGTGACTTGGTTTGAGGTCGTCCGCAGAACCGTCAAGCAATGGAGGCCAGGCCCAACGGGTTTTCCCTGTGCTTTCATTACCAAAATGTTTTTCACCTTCTCGTCTTCTCAGAAAAAAGCATTGTAGGTTGATGTCATTTTTGTTTTATCAGGAAAAAAGAAAGAAAGAAAAGAAATCATTTTTCTCTTGATTCTCAATCAGTGGGGAATAAAACTCGCGCAGGGAATGGGTCCTGGTGTTGGGTTATTAACATTATATTTATTACTAATAAGTCTACATCCGGGAACCCTGAAACCAACCATCAGCAAAATGGCGGACGTCGATCACCAAGAAAATGGAGACCTGGATCTCTGGTAATGCCGGCTTTTTCTTCTGAAATATGAAGAAATAAGACATTTTGATTTATAATTTGTGTTCATTTGAGTCCTTGTTTTCCTAGGTCGTCGATTTTGCGTGATGTCCAAAGCTCAGCGACAAGAAAGCTTCGAGCGCACAAGTCCATCTTGCTGTTAGGTGTGTAGTCAAATAAAGCTTTGTAGACTGAAAATTCTCTGAAAAAAATACGTTCTTAATTTTGTATTTTCTGTTTTTTAGGGAACGATGAGTCTGGAAAGTCAACCCTGATTTCAAAAATAAGAGGAAAAGAGGACGAAATCAGCCGAGGACATGGGTTGGAGTACACGTACCTCGATGTCCATGACGAAGAGTTAGACGGTAAATTCTGGGAGGTTCCTTGATCAATATACTTCAAAATTTATCATGATTTTTTTCTGCATAGCTCAGTCGTTAACTAATGTGTTAATCACTTATAAATTTCATATATGTTCCTAGATTATACGAGGCTAAATGTGTGGATTCTGGACGGAGATCCCAGGAATAAAACGCTACTAAAGTATGCACTGACTCCAGAAAATGTCAACGATATTCTTGTAGTCCTGGTCGTAGATTGTTCGAAACCTTGGTTTATAATGGACTCTTTACACTCTTGGACGGAGATTTTAAGAGAACACATACATTCTTTGAAGCTTACTCCAAAGCAGCTGAACGAAATGGAAGAAAGAAGTAGGTATTTTCACTCTTCTTGCTTGAATTTTCTGGAAATCAAATTTTTGGTCAACAATCTTGTTTGTGATCAGATTTTTAGACAAGTTGAGCTAACTTTAGACAAATAAATTGTTGATTTTGATATTAGATCTTACAGGTAGGACTCTATAGTCTTTGCTTTAAACAGTTTTGAGTATTCTTTTTCTTTTGAGGATGAATTTTCCATGATTTATTTCACTGTACAAGCTTACATCTTCCTGGGTTCCTTTCCTGAGTCTGATATGTAAGCTTCGAGCTCACGAACTTTGTTTCGAATATTTTTTGGGGGAAAGATTAAGCTCCCTTGTCGTACTGTTTTTAACCACTAGATCTCTCTAAAATCCAAAATAGAAAACATTTTTAATTTGATTGATTTTGTTTATTTTTGCGGGGGGTTTGAATCTCATTCATTCTGTCGACTAGGATCTTCCTTGTGTGGTTTCTCTTGCACCTTTAAATGTCTTTCAATCAAAAAACAGTGGCATTCATCTGGAATTCGGTTTGATTGCATTATTATTTTTTTGTGAGAAGAGAGCTATTAAACTGTTGCAAAAAAATGAAATTAGAAGTTACTTGCGCCTGTTGTTGGTTTAAGATTTATTGTAGTCTAGCATAATTCACATAGAGGCGTCTGCATGAATAATGACCAAATCAGCTCAGTTCTTCATCATATTAATCTTTATGGATTAAATTCTGTATCATTTTGTCCATCATCAACATCATCCTCTCCCTGTATCTGTAAACCAAGTGAGAGTTATTGATGCCTTTTGACTTCATGCTTTACAAGGAATCCCACTTCTTGAACAGAAATAATTTGGTCAGATATTTCTGGAGTGGATATGTTGCCATGTGTATCCAGACCTGGAGAAAATCATACCAGCCAACTCTATCATTACCATATTTAATATCCCTGTAGGTGGTGGTAGTGGTCTGTTATTCTGAACACAGGCAATACTGATGACAGTATTAAAGTGTTCTAGATGAGATTTATTGCTTTTGAAGATTTTCAAAACATATTGGTCTGTGCATTGATAATATGGTTATTATGATAATTAAAGTCATTTTATCATTACATCATGTCTATTTATACTCTCTGATTGATAGTTTCAATAAATTATAAAATGCTTTAGAAAAACGTTTTATGAACAATTAGCTATATTTCTTATTTATGAACATTGTAATTAGCTTTAATTGCTGGCAGATAATGTTATTATGCTAACTTTCTATAACTAGTGCATATTTTTATTATTTTTTCTAAAGCATGGCAACTCTGATTTATAGATTTGGTATAAGTAACCATAGTTACTGGACTTTTGATAATCATTTTTAAATTTTGTTGTGTTCACCAAATTTACAAATGTATTTTCAAAGAATGTTCCAGAATAGCCTATCCCATGCAATTTGTGAGGGTTCAGAACACATGGCTTCAACCTTGATGTATACAGTGGTTTTCATAACTTTAAAACAAAGAGTGCAATTTCTGTGTTGGGTACTCTTTTTTCTTCTAGCATTTTGAGATACTAGAAACTAAAATGCTTATAAATGCCCTAATTTATTTGTATACATGAATCTACCTCCTTTATTTTGAAACTCTACTTTGAGCAATCCTTGTATTTGATTTGATTATCCTTTTATTGCACTAGGTTTTAAGTTCTGTTAATGCTTTTTTCAAAGATTATCCATGCCATTGCTTTGGCAATTTTTTAACATAAGCTTCAATATCTATGCTCATAATTTTCAATATTTGCATTGTTTTGTCAAAAACTGAAGAAATTGTGTTTATAATGCCAGATATGTGTAGGCTAATATTGCCATCATTGAAATCGAAGCTGCAGATAATTCTTTAATCTCTTTGTTCAGCATTTTATTCTAGGAATTAAAAATCAGTTGCATTAATTGCTAAATCTCCCAAACAATATATATTGCCCAAACACTTTAAGTGGTTACACTTGAATAAAACCTTTTGTTTTTATTGTCTTTTTGTACAGATCTAATCATTTGTTCCTTTTGTCTGTCTCCCTCTTTGAGATAAGATTTCATCACACTCAGATGATCTTGACATTAAACTTATACCTGAAAACTTCTAATGTTTTATTCCAATGTGCTTTTTTTGCAAGATTGCAGCCCTTTAGAGTTCCTACTGCACCTATGGTACCGGTACCCCATACTAAATACTGCATCCACATGGCTTTGTATCTCACATGGGATACACCTCAATACATCCTATTGTCAAACTCCAAGTAATATCTTTCTATATACAGATAAATTAATCACTCTAGCTGAGTTCCTGCTGTCTATTTCCTGGTTTTCAATTATGCATTACCTAAATACTGGTTTGATAACTCACACACATCATAGTACCTACACTGTGTTCTAGCTCACAAGGGTGGGCTGTTTTCTCAGCTGTTTACCTTATATGGTTCTCAGAGCACACCATTAAATGGCTGGTTGACTTTGCATAGCCTGCCTGAACTAGTATGGCTTGTTTGATCCAGAAACTATATGTTCATTGCAATAGCAGAGGTGGGAAGTGGATTCATTTTTTCTTCCACAAAGGCAGAAATAAATTTCAAAAGTGTGGACCAGAATTTAAGTAAAACTTTGTTGGGCCTTTTTCCATGTAAAATGAACATTTGGTTGGATTTTTCTGCTTCTTGGATGCAGAATGGTTTTAGAATAATTACATCTGGAGTTATATTTTTGTGAAAAACCACCAAATAAATTGTGATCCAAAAGGACAACCCTCAGTTATTTCAAGATAGCATGCTTCATAAGCATCATAAAATTCATAAAACCCTTTCTGCAGGGAATGAGTTTTGCTTAGTAAAAAATAACCTTTGTGAAAAATACTTTTATTTATTGGAAATCAAGTTTTATTTTGAGTTATCTACTAGCATTCAAACAACACTTCTGATATGTTGAACTAATAAGGTACAAGGAAACAAAACAAAGAAAACAGTGGAAATGGTAGATCAGAATACATTATTTTTCTGTTTCCTTAATCCACTTGTTCTTTCTTTTTGTTGTTTTGATGCTAAATCAGTTGCTTTGTTTTAACATCAAGAACCAACCCCTCATTGTTTATATATTTTTCAATTCATTTTCTTTTCAAGCTACAGTGCAAGGAGCAATTTTTATATATTATACAGCACCTGTTCCAAAAAATTATTGTTGCAGCACTTTTCATTTATATTTAGGTTCTTTTTTTACTAGGAAACGTTTTGGGCTTCAGTCATGCCTGTTTTTGTGCAAACTCGTGAAAGATAAAATAGGCTGTGAATATATAAATTAAACAAAACAATCCCAAGATTCTTTGCAGGCTTTATACTACACCAACTGTGCCTATGGCTGCAACAACATCTTCGTGCCAGACGGTCAGAGGTTAAAGATTTTTATTACCGTATTTCCTGATCAACAGAGTTAAATTTGAATAGTTTGTAACTGCACCCAAATACCTATGAATGAATGGAAAGGGTGTGTATGGTGATATAAACTTCACAGGTCAATCATGTCATAGCAAGTTTCCTATATGTACACCTAATTGCAGAAACGTTGTCATATAAAAATAACAATCAAAAAAAATAAAAATAAACATTTAGAAATTAATTAGCCATTCTTATCACCATCTTGTTTTCAAGATTTATATTCAGAAAACATCTCTGGAGTCGACCTTACAGCATGTTAGGTGCAGTTGCATGGTTAAGAACATAGGTTTTTGAGATATATCAAATTTGCCACCTCTAATTAACTCCAATATTTTATTTGTCTATATTTTTTTATTTTATGTGACAACATTTTTGCAACTAGTTGTAAATGCAAAAATGTTAATTAGAAATTAAAGAAATGCCATGAAATGATTTCTGGTAGTTTTTCATCATCTGTTTATAGTGAGTTTTTATTTTTTAGTTTTAATTAGAATAATTTGTATGTAAGTTTAAATTTTGATGAACTACATGTATAGGATGATTCTTTTTTTGTATTAGAGCAGCCACAGGTATTATTGGTGGCTTTTTTCTGATAATTACATTTTTACTCCATCAGTTGTACAGCAGTTTCAAGAGTATGTTGACCCAGATGAAGTTGGAGAAGAAAACAAGAGAAGATCAGGGGCAGGATTAAAAGACGAAGAAAAAGTACTCCTCCCCTTAGAAGAAAATGTCTTAGTGGATAATTTAGGCCTACCAATGGTTGTGGTTCTATCAAAGGTAAGAACAAGAGTTCCAGAGTACAATAGACATCTTTGAATATGAAAGCGTAATAAGGTGTGTAGAGGGGTATTTGGGGATTGTTAATCCATGAAGTCCAAGTTGATACATACAGGACCATCATCCGTATCAGGGCTTTCAGGATAAGCTGGCTGCTAGAGCTCTAATAGTTGTTTTAAGCTACCTGTTGACTACTAGTAAGTGAGATAAAACATGAACATGAGACCTTTAGGGGGATTAAAACATCGAGCTCCATGCGAGCTGTTTTATCCCCATAAAGATTGGACACAAATGTTTTATCTTGCCTATCAAACATCTGGGATATTTAGTTTATGTGTTACTGAAGTTTTTAAAGGAAAAGGCACTTTTTGCAGAGAAAACTTAGGTTAAAGTTGTATGCAAATCAGGACAGATTGAATCTCTTACCCATTAAAGACTTGGTCATAGTTGTGACTTTTTATTCTGTTCAGCCTAATGAATCTAATGAGTTTGATAACTAAAAAGAACTTCAGCTCAGCTTCAAACACTAAATCTGAATACCCTTGCCCTGGTAGTGCTTAACCATATTAGTATTCATTAAAGTGTGTGTTGTTTATTTTATAGACAGACAGCATGTCAGTGCTTGAAAAAGACAGAGACTACAGAGAAGAGCATTTTGATTTTATACAACAGCATATCAGAAGATACTGTTTGAAATGTATCCTTTGCACTTTTGTAATGTATGTTCCTTACAGAACAAACCCCTCCCTTCTCCTACCTCCCAAGACATGCCAGGTGTGTAACTGCTGTAACCTTGAAACCAGGAGATTTAAAATAAATAATATGGGGTTTAAGAGTTACCCATTACATCCATTGGAATCTCCTAGATTATGGACTTAGTCAGTAAAAGTGGCAAGATGTTTTGGAATTGAAACAAATGTGGGCACCAAGAAATGCCTGTGTTCAGGAATGCTCTATTGCTTTGGGCCAATCTTCCCTTAACTCACTTTCCCCAGATGGTGCAGCTTTGTTTTACACTTCAGTTAAAGAAGACAAAAATTGCAATTTATTCTGGAAATATGTACAGCATCGGATATATGGGCTGCCATTCAACAGCTCTGCTTTAGTTGTGGATAAAGATTCAATATTCATGTAAGTTGCATACTAAACCTGCAAGTGTCCAATTATTGGGTAACCATCGGGGTGAGTTGGTTGAACATTTGTTTGTTGTATGGAAGGTCATACTAGATTCAACAACACTGAATGTCATAAGGCAATGAAGGAAAAACTACATTTTCAGCAATCGTTTTTTTCCAAGGAATTCTTAGAAAGTTGGGAATCCATTTCGCAGGGTGTTCTATGGTGTGTTTCAAAACTACATTTCAGCTTGTCAGATGAAGCAACAGTAACTAGAGAAATAGAACAATGACTGTCAACTAATCACTATCAGTATCCACATGGTACATGTGTAGGAATGTTCAAAAAAGTTGGCCTTGGTTTTGTTGCACACTGCATTCGAAATGTATCATTGATCATGAGAAGAATTTCCTTAATTTGTTTTTCTGGTCAAAGAAAGCATATGCTTAGCAAAGTCAATGGGCAAGTTGGCTCAGTCTTGTTCACACCTTGTGCTCCTTAAGTTACATGTAGTACAGTATTAGTATTACACTAATAGAATATTTCTATTTGATCACAGCCCATCAGGATGGGATAGTATGAAGAAAATCAGTATTATTAATGAACACTTGAAAGTGATACAACCAGATGACAGTTTTGATGATCACATCACCAAACCCATACAGAGAAAGGTAAAGCTATCAGTGCTATTGGACATCCTTGGAGATACTCTAGGTAATGATGATGTGGTTTTGTTTTGATTATCAATATCTTTTTTTCCATTTCAGCCATTGCAAGAAAAAGAAATTGCAGCAGAGGAGGAACAAGCATTCCTAGCTAAGCAACAGGTATATAAACTGAGCCTTTTTCTTTGTATTTAATCTATATTGTATTAACAGAGACCTATCTATTGTCAGAGACATCGCAGCTGATGGCGTTTCCTCAATCAAATTTCTAATGAGGATACTACGCTTATCACTTGAGCAAGAAACAGCTTAATCAAAAATACACTGTTGCCAGGGCAACGTCGTTAGATTGTAACGTAGATCGCCATTGTTTGACTCAAGGAAACCCGACGGTTGGTAATCTGAGCCCAAGTTTGGTTGATCAACGTAATAAATTCAAAACGTTGCCAACAACAACCTTGTACTTTTGATGGAGAAATGTGCATCTCAAAACTGTCTCGTTTCTTACTCAAGTGATAACCGTAGTGTAATCATCTTTATCATCATCATCATCAGCAGCAGCATGATGAGGATGGTTACTAGCCAAAACCCCAACCTCTTGAATCGTGTCGGCAGTATTTATTTATAAAAGGCGAAAGTCTACAACTACTCGTCGGTAATCATTTGTTTGTGTTTTCCTTCTACAGCAACTGCTTCAAAAGAATCCACCTTCTGTGTCTAGCATTGGAAGACAACAACCTGTGAGTACTAGGGAATGTGATTATACTGAAATTGGGTTCATAACCAACTATCAACTGCTGACCGGAAGACACCGGGTGGTAGCACTGACTGAATAAGAAAAGAAATGAATGCACCAAAACACACAGGGAGGAAGGAAGAAAGAAAGGAAAGAAAGAAAGGATCATTAAATTGACCAACCAAGATACAGCTGACTGACACTTTGACCTTGAACTGAAACTGTTTTATCACCTTTATCCCCCAAACAGCAGCATGATTTTGTTGTTTTTATCATGTGTGTACAGTGGCCTGCCACCTTGGGTTGCCATTTAGTCTTGGTTTTCCTTTGAGCCACATGGCCACGGTGCTGCTTATGAATAGTTGTAACCGACCTATTTTAGTAAATCACACTACGTCGAGGCCATTTTTGTACATCAAACTTCTCATGAAAAAATGCTAAAGGCATCAAAAATACCATCCAATTATCCGTTGATTTTTAAATTATGTCCAGTTCATGAGATGTATGACAATTTGTTTTTTTATGGAATCACGAGAAAGTGCTCGCCTCTCACCACTATTGTACCACGTTCAATTCCCAAACATTAATTGTTACCAGGACATTACTAAGCCAAGAACGCCAGGATCACCAAGCACGAGGATGACAGACCGACGGCAATCAGGTGGTGTCAGCACTCCTGCTGCTGGAAGAGCCAAGGTGAGACCATCCCCATTCTAAAATCCGCACCCAAAACCACCATTCAAATGCCATTGACCGATGCCGGCTCTGCTTGGTTGATAGTCCACACAGTGGCTAGTTTTCCCAATGGAATACTAAATGTCCGGGCAACAAACTCGAATCCATACGATTTTTATATATTATCGATTTTTTTCACAATGTACCTTGCAATTATTCTAAGATGGATTTTGATTTACAATTTTCAGTAATCGGTGTCTTTTTCATGCTGTATATTGAAAACAAATTTTAGCTTGTCCGACGTAGCAACGGTAACTAGGGAGGGAAAACTATGGTTGGGGAATCGGTGAATTGGATCCTTTTTCCCCTCGCCATTTGGGTACTAAATGGATGATATTTATTCAACTATGAAAGGAGCA
>JAABNW020136218.1:0-11059 GCA_015164035.2 Radianthus crispa | reverse complement strand
TCAAAACGCGATCAAGTTTATATCAACCAATCAGATGGCTCGCGTTTGGTAATCAAATTAAGATCGGCCAAAACTTGCATTTGGAAGCCTTGTGAAAGTCAGATTGAAGTGGAAAACTTTGATTAAATATATGGGCAAAAGAAAATGAAAAAAAAAATTGATTCTTATAGACCATAAGATCTAATATCGTGATTATTGGCCAAATAACATGTCATTCCCTTGAATATTATTTCGCTGTTTAACGGGAGCAATTTATAGATTTCCATTACGAAATCTTTTTCGTTGACATCCTTTCAATTTACCAATGCACCTAATAGAATGATCAGCCATGTTCAAAACTTACTCAAATGAAGGCAAAATGACTTATTGCACCATGACCTTTTCACTTAGGAAATTAAGACTAACAAATTATCTACAAATGAATACTGTTTTGTTTTTGTCATCTCTTCTTTTCCTGTCTTTCTTTAATTAATAGAAGCTCCCGAAAGATTGGAAAGGTTGACTCGACACAAAACCGCAAATATTCGGAACTACAAAAATTTGACACATATCACCCCTGTCATACACCGTATGACGTCACAATTGTCCTTTAGCTACTTGGCGGGAAATGTTCTTGAATGAGCGGAATGTTTGGATGGGACAAACAGACGGCTTTGCTGACCGGCATCCCGTTACTTTTTTCATTGTGCGACGACTCAAGGTCGCTCTGGATGTTACAAATCCCCCCTCTCCTATTTTACTCATCATAACGAAACCATCTCTATGTTCCTATTTGCTTCGATCTTGTTGTGCTTTTGTTCGAGATGTTATCCTTGGGTCCCGTTTGACATAATTGGGTCAAGTCGAGAAACTGACATGACGGCCCATTCTTTCAAATGGTGGTGAGATAAGATGGTTATATCTGCAGTGATTCGACCTTGGCCTGAGGATGGCCAACTGTCATGAGAACAATACTCGGTTATGTGAAACGGAAGAGCACAAGAGGCCGAGATCAAAACAAGACACCCATCGTTCCCTTCTGCAGACGTTCAAAGTCAAATAAAATGGGGCATTCGGCGTCCAGGAACTACTCCAAGACGGAGTCCAAGACGTTGAAAACTTGGACACAATACATTGGAAATGTCACTCTCGAGTCCTTGTCATTCCAACTCAATGCGCAGTGGCTGAGAACAGAATCATCAAAACTTAATTTTAAAAACTACTATAGAAGCCAATAAGAAGCCACACGAGAAGCAAGCCGATGGTCTAGCACTGTCGCATGCAAAGCTAATCAAGGAAATTTTTTGGGAAAAAATTGTATTCATCTAAAACTTCGAAAAGAGTACGTACAAAACCTGACTACTTAAACTGCAACAAATTCTAATTCACCTTAATTTTGGAGACAATAGAATTTTCTTGTCCTTTGACTACTATTCTTATGCAAAAACTATTCTTTGCTTTGTTTTCTGTTGTTCAAATAGAAAAGTCAACAGCTGAGACAATCAACTCAGAGTGACCCTTGGTTTGTGTGCTCGGCTCGTTGTCAGATATAATGACATCAAAAAGGACTCTTTTAAGGATCCTTTTCAAAAAGCGGATTTTTTTAATGTCCATGACACCAAACCAATCTCAAATTACATCTAAATCCACCTAATTTTCAGGGTGTACATTCGACGCTCAAGCATTATGGTCATGAAACACATTAAATTTACTAACTTTAAACGTTAGCTCTTCAGCCCGGCCTTACGAATGCCTTGGCGACGGATATTTCCAGAAGCTAATCATTCCTAGATCATGGAAGCCAATGGAAAATTAAAGAGTGTACCTCCTTATTTAAAAGAGAAAAATCAACGATATCAAAGCAGACACCCGTAAGAAGATTTAGTTTGGTGGTTTTGTGATGTATCGAGGGGTCGTTTAACGCGTTTGCTTAGGAACTGGTCGTGTATACCTCATGTTAATCCAAGATTCACGCAACCACAACCTCTTGTAGCTCCAAAAGACATACATAGCCTAAAGTTAGGAGACTTTTCCCGTTTACAAATTCCTTAACAATCAAAAGGAAGATATCGTCTCTCACCAAGGTCAAGATGGATGTAATGTTACGCTTATGGAGAGAAAAATTAAAAAATCCTGAAGTGAAGTTCACCCTGGATTTGCGTCATGCTTCCGAACCCGATTCGCAGGCATTGAAAGGTCATTTCATACGCGACGCTCTCAAATGCGGCAAGTATTTCCCATGATTACTTCTAAATCCAAAGGCACTGCAACCCTATCAACCCTTCTTGAGAAACTGATAACAAAGATGCATTAAAAAGTCAATCATTTCCTGGGGTCATATAGAAGAATCACATCGATCTCCTCCAAATCTAACAAGAATACAATACAGTTTCCACGATACTGGGTCTTCCAAGAGGCGTACAAAACGTCTTAGCGAGCAAACCATAACAATGATAATTATAAATTAAATCAATAAGTAAACTTAAAATTCTCTGGATCGGAAGTCGCCACGCTTCAAATAATCTTAAGAAAACTATCTCGTGCTTAGAGGAATCCTTTTGAAATAACAAGAGCGTACTCAGTTAACCAGAGAATGGAACGGTACTTGGAAATACTTCAAACATAGTTGATCGCGCTTAGACGGATTCTAATGCAGAAAGTCAAGCGCAGTAGAAAAGTCGCGCTGATCACAACACATCTGACGCGCAGATGCTCATTCCACTTACCTTTCAGTTTACATTCTTGTTTTACTCGTTTAAAGTCGGGACAACAGTCCCCAGCAGGTTCGCAGAAGGCATCACAGAAACAGACTTTTCTTCTCAGTTCGGCTGGCTGGTCCTTCCCGTCGTCTTCGTACCTCTCCGCAGCACAAGTACTATTTCGGCCGCTACAACAGATCAGAGGACCACCTCGATCTCTCTGGTCACACTGTCCTGCTACCAGAGAGCTGATCACCAAAAAACAAAGCAAAACAAATCCCCACACGGCACGCAGCATCTTGGATCTCTTGACTGTGTAGTGGTTGTTGGTAGACTGATCTCTCTTGCGCTCTGTTTGGGTCAAATGGATGTTTTTCTGCGCATAAGCCGCACGCTGGCAGCGAACTCGTGTCGGCTCGCCGGAAGTGACAGGATATCGTTGCCGGCCTGGCAGCGTGTCAAAGCCAATTGATTTTGAAGGACAATGTGACGTATCGACGAGTCAATAAAAAGGAACGCTCAGTGTGAATGGATGAGTTGGGTGAATAGCATGTTCATCACAAACCGACGGCTGTTACATCAGTGAGCACGTAATAAAAGAAGCGGATAACGAGTGATTTATGACAATATTCATTGTTGAAGGGGAGCGCTCCTGCGCTAGGATGCACGAAGGGAAACTAAGGAATCCCATCAATGTCGCATCAATGAGACGCGAAAACCATCACTTCCCACAAATCAGTTGATCCTAATCTTGTGGTGTTTTGGCGAACTGCTCCTATTCTCCGCTCTTTTGAAACTAAGCCAGAAGTTCTCTGTCTTCCTTAGCGCCAATCTCATAGGATAGATGACGATCTGTTTACTTGAAAGATTCAATCGATGGCTTGTCACATATGAAGAAAAGACGTTTTTCTCAGCCCGTCACACAAGTGTGAGATCTAATCGGGCAGTCAATGTAAGGCAGCACCGACAGACTATCCCCCGAGGTCAAGAGTGACGTGAGGGGCAAGCTTACATCAATAACAAAGTATTCCATCCCGCCGTTTCTGATAAAGCCCTTGACTGAGATCTTCGTGCAAACGTCATGGTATTCAATATGACACGCAAGATTTGTATCAGAGCTAGCGCTGGTTTGTACACGAACCATCCACTATTGCTAATCACTGGCAAACTGCACGTAGAAGTATTACGGACACATACAGGCATTACGTCGATATTTCGCAGTTTAGAAAGAAATTAACGCCGATCATTTGATGTATTCAAACATCGTAAGTGAAGGGCAGTTTCTTCTTGACGTGAATTTCATGTTCAACTCGAATTTAAAGGTCGTTTGTATTCAAAACAGAGTGCACAAGGACGTACTTATTTTTCGATGAAATCTTTCGAGTGCGTTTGTTATGACATCGTGTTCTTCGTTTTTGGCAAAGTAGCTTTTCTTCATATAGGCAATATAGGGGCAATCCGGATAGTTCAGGAGCCAGTCGGCGGATCAGTCGTATTAAAAAGCGCATTTATAAAACAAAAAAAAGGAAAGCTATTGTTAGATTTTGATATATTGTGATGAAGTCATGCCAAAAGTGAAAACTCGACAGGACCACATGTGGGCACAACACAACAACCAGGAAGTAAGGACCACCCCGAGTGAGCAGATTACATGGCTTAACAATTACAAATCCCAGAAGCACTAAACCTTTCAAACAACTAAAATAAGAGAAAAACATTTGACGGCATCTCTTTCCTACCCCACGTGTCTCTGGACTCCAAAAAACCCCCGATCTTGTCAGACAGCCGAGCCCAATAAATTTGTCACACCCAAAGATTTATCAAAACATCGTGATGCTTGGCATCCTAAGTTCATTTACACAATAACACAGTATAATCTTAAGGTAGATGTAGAATAAGATAAAGTTTATTTCAGATCCCCTTCACTGGCAAGGTTAAAAATATCACCCATCAATGCTGGTGTGAAGAACCCAGTGTCGTCACATGTATTCTATACTTCCGGTTCCAACCACAAGAACAAGAAACACTTTACATGAATAATTATCAACAAAATAGGCCCGTTTATGGCGGGTGTCCAGCCCAGATGGTCGGCCACAATTGATAAAGCCGACATCACCAATGCTCCGGGCCGAGCCTAAATTTACACTTCTTTGGAATAATGGAACTTTTGGAATTTTTTGCGTAAATTGATTTGTGGTCCCGGGTTCAAGCCTCGGCACATGTGAGCCGAGTTTGTTTGATGTGCTGTTCGTGCCACGAGAGTTTTTCTCCGGGTTCTCCGGTTTTCCTCCCTCCATAAAAATCAACATGTGAATTGAGAGTTGTGTGTATAGAATATATAATGTAGTGGTAGTGTGAGTGAGTGAAAAGTGTCCCCAATTAGCTGCGAGAGCGCTAGAACGACTAGACACTTACATAACTTGTAAATTCTCGATCTCTCGTTGGCTAAGAACCATAGTTGATTAGAGGCTATCTAGACCTGCTTGTGCTTACGACATCGTCACGCCATGAGCGAGCGCGCGGATGAAACGGCTTTTTCAAACTCTTTTCTCGTCTTTTTGTTTACTTTTTCGACTTTGTTATGGTAAAAAACAAATCGAAGTCAGTTTTCTATGGGTCTGGACTTCGATTTGTTATTGCATTGTGAGTTTGACTTGGTGGATAGGGATAGAAGCCTGTGAAGCCATACACTTCGAGGAACAACTTTTGCTTCCATAAGGCTTGAAAGAATGCGACCAAGTTAGCGGAGTTAATTCCAAATATAGAGTCAAAAAGTAAATTGGCCTGTATAGGTTTATACAATTTTTAAATGATTGGACGGACAAATCTCACTTGAAGCAGCGTTAAGGAGTTTCTTACTCCCGTTTATCTCGTGTTGGAGATTCAAAACAGTTTTAGTGGAAAGAAGAGCATCAATGTTCAGGTCCCTTTGATTAAAGCTCTCGTGCTGTTTCACTTAGCTCATCGGAAGCCCCGTTTATATCCATGGTAACAGCAATAACGACGAAACAGAGCATACCAACGATCCAGAACTAACCCTTGATGAAGGTCACAAGAACAAGAAAAGGAAAAGAGAATGCGCCGCTTTGGAACAGAAAATGGGGTTTCCAGCTGTTACATCGTCATACAGGAAATGTAAACCGCTTTTCCAGACACTTCTCAGAGAGTAACAAACCGTTATTAGAGTCCTCGTAGGGGTAAGACAGACCCATGAAGGTTGTTGATTGTATATTGGCGTGAAATGAAATCTTTTGAAATGCACAGTCCCCAGCTCAGTGCAGCCCATCTGTCTACTGCATCCTAACCTATCCTCTTAACCAGCTACACCCTTCAAGTAATAATACGAAGCTTAAGAACCAGACCACCTGAGCTGGCTATCTGCATAATGCACCCGGCTCCTGGATCCAACTCTGCATCCACAACACAAAAGCAGTCGAATCCGTAATGATGATACGGAGTCATTAGGCCATGTGGTTTTATAGTTAACAAAATATCATTTGAGCACATTCAGCCCCATTGTTTCAAGCGAACAGCAGTGTAATCTAACATTGACATGATAGCACGAGACAAGAATGGTGTTTTGATTGAACAAGGACATCATTGATTTCAGTAACATTCAACTTGAATTCTAAGGGCATTGCAAGTTGGTCAACAATTTCCCGAGGAAAAACGGTACACACGTTAGCAAAAACTACGCCTTCATCCTGAAGATATAGTTACTGTACTTTTTATTGCCCCTTTTTTCATAGCACTGTAATTCTAATCAGATGGTTCTTTAAATCGAGATGCACCAGAAGGCGTGTTCTTGATTAGCTCGTTCAAACGGTCAGACAGTTCAAACCGCAAGCGTCGAACCAACGCCTTTTCAAATGTACAAATCTTTCATGATCACAGACAAAAGCTTAAGTGCCATATTGCATACTGCACATCTGCAGACAAATAAGTGCTCCCCTGGAGCATTAAGACAAATTAGGAACTACAATTTAATGAGTTAACTGACTGTGCCCGACATTCTTGTTTTCTTGGGGACCCGAGGCAGACTCGTACCCAGTTCGCTCCTTGCCTTTCGCGCGGTGATCGATGGGAAGGGTTATACCGTGAGTTTGCGTTGCATCAAGGAAAAGACGGAAGAAAATTTTGGATTCTCTCCCTCCTTCCCAAGCGCCCTTGCGCCATCAAAACCTTCCCAGATGTCACTGCGAGTAAAAAATAAGCGGCGACTGGGTACGAGAGTCTGGACCCGAGGTTAAAGGCAATGGACTACTTCGACGATGTGGCGGCCATATTGGAATGTGACAGATATAAAAAGATTTGGTACGGTAAGTGAGTCAGTATTCATTTCACTACGAGATAAGTTTTTAACATATCACTTTACAAGATAAACGTGAAATAATACCAAAATACCATCCAGAACCGGTACTTTTGTGATAAGCGAATCGCAATGTATTATGGGTTTCGTGTATTTGGGAATTCTTTCATTTCAGCATAGTTAGGGCTCTCTCTATTTTGTGTGATGAATTGAATGCTACTGGACGCTAATATTATAAGAAATCTTTGTATTTCTATTTGCCCCCTGCCAAAATGGCCCGCCACATCGTCGAAGCAGTGCATTGCCTTCGGCAATTGAACCACACCAAATACACAATCTCTTAGGTTGGCTCATTATAAACGGAATGCGATCCTATGAATGACAATCAAAGGTGTCTAAAAAACACGAGAAGTCAGCCACACCCCATGGAAAAAAAAAACAAGGCAAAGGCATTCGACTACTAATCGGGGCAAGAGAAAGATAAGAAAGAAGATCAACATTTCACAAATCCGAAAGGCCTTTTCTTATCAAAGGTGAAGGTTAAGTTGAACGAGAGATTTAATGGGGTTATCAATAGGCAGGATCTGCCCGGCGTGAGAAAAACTCAAACCACCAACATTATCAAGGCCACACCTGCAGTATTAGTCCAGAAGAATCACTCATTTATTATAGTAACATCAAAGATACTCAACTGTGCACGTTAGCCAGATTGTAACCTCGGGGCACCACCCATACACTGTTAGCCAGTATCAGGTGGTCTAGACTTGACCAGGGAGGCCATTCTGTGGTTTTAGAAGCAAATATGTACAGTAATGAAGGTTCGTTTTTTTTGTAATCTGTAATGCATTTAAACACCTTCAAGAAAAGCGTGGGAAAAAAGAATCTTTAGGAAGTTGATATAGCGTGAGAACTAACTCTCCAAAGATAAGGATTCAGTCTCCTATACGAGACATTCTTGAGGATCTGACACCCAAGCTCGAAATAGTAGGGATGCATGCAAAATTGTGGGCAAGTTTCTACAAATTGGCTGACATCCTTTAAAGAAGGGGCCAGAATGTCAGGGTGTACTCTATGTACTCTACCTACAGAAAGAGATTGGTTATGTCACAAGGGGGAGTGGTGGTGTTTTTTTGTAGAAAATATCGTTTTGTAAAAGTTACCCCCCATTCCAAAATCAAGTCTGTTTCATTGTAAAAACACCCCCCTCCCCATATGTAAACTTCCAAAATCAAAAATCTACCCCCTTTATTTAAAGCATTTTTCTTAAAATTAATATCCATATGCCCCCCCCCCCACCCACCCAGTGACATAATAACAAACAGTCCCAAATGGGGAGAATGTACCACAACCACAAAGTCGTGTGAATCGACCCAGACCTCGTCTCGTACCAGCACCATTCAGCCAAGTCAAAATGGCATTTCTAACAGTACTGAGGCATGGATTGATAGGTATAACAGCATAGGGCCAAAAATTTATTTATGTCAATGAACTGAAGTGTAACGAAGAGAAATCCCGGCGCATCGTCACTACTATCTCTACAACTAAGCAGCCACCCAATATGATGACACTAAGGCTCAGCTGCATGCTGGCTACTGACAACCGAAAGGCCTCTCTGTATCTTACAGTTTATTTATTAATAATTTACATATATATATGTATATTTTGTTTTCATTTTTATGTTGTGTCCTCAATTCGTCTTTTGGGCTAAATACCTTTTGACACGGAAATAAAGTTTTATTATTATTAGTAAATTTTAGTAAATTAAATGGAATGCTGAATTATTTTCCACAGTGGCGACCAACTAAAAGAAGTGGTCAGGTTGGGTCAGGCTAAGGAAAGGCCATGAACAGCAAACGGTTCCCAAAAGTGCGAAAACCGCGTTATGATCGGTGCCCAACTAAGAGTAATGACTTCATGGAGAGTTAGTTGAATCTGCACAGATTTCATTTCCAGAACAATCTGGTGCTACAAAGGTAAAAGTAGGCCGAAATCTCGTTTCAGATTACGTTTATTGGCGTTAAGCCAGGGCTAAGGGCTATCTGACAAACGCTAATACAAGAATGATTATTCATTCAGTCATAGCCAACAAATGGAAAGGAGGGGTTTTTTTTGGGGGGGGGGGGGGGGGGGGGGGGGGGGGGTGAGAAAGGGGTGCAGTGTGTGGGACTGCGAGCCTCCCTAACGCAGTGGCCCAAGTATCAAATCACTTTTACCTCCAATCCAGAATGTAAGATGACACATACAAGCATGTTACGTTGATATGGCGGAGTGGAAGAGATGATGGAATGGGAAAGAGAAAAACGTGAGCAAGAGGCAGGTTGGAAGTGGGTGCACTAAAACAAGACAAACCAAGACACACTTACACTCAGTACCAAAATGACACAAGGATTACAAAATACAAATGTTCAGTTTACATAGAGAAACTGCATCAGTGACCCAAACCAAAGTTAGAATTTCATCGTCAACGAAATACAAAGAAAACGCATCTTAAAAACCAGGAAAATCCTCTTATCCTCTGGAAATTTACAAGTTCACGAAGAAATAAAATAGTTTGAGCTGCACGGGTCCATGAGTGATATTTATCTTCATGTTGAGCGGGAACAAGGACTATCGTCCCACAACGTCACTTAGTCTACAGTTTACAACTTACTCAATTATCTTCTCCTGTTAACAAGCAAGAGTACTGGCGGAAGAAAATTAGATTCCAGTCTGGATTCATGGTTATCTCTCCCGAGATCAGTCTGCCAATCTTATCGAGCACAGGGAGGCTAATTACTTTGAGGCATCACGAAGAAGGGCCCACTTTAAACTCGAGTGCTTGCTGATGGAAATGCAACTAAACACTGACGACCTTCACGTCACAAAAAACCTTTTCAATCCATGGCACGGAGAGTAGATCGCGCGAGTAAAGAATAAGTTGACTTATTGTCTAGTTCTCTAAATACTTTCTCGAGATAGAGATTACACATTCGAGGACCTATCAGTTGCGAATCAAAACGTGTTGGTTTACAATGATCAGGGAAATGTTTCTCGGTGGACCAGAGGGCCTGGATTAGATAAATACTTGTTGGGAAAAGTCACGATAGGAAGTTCTTGGAGCATGAGGCACTCGCAAAGCGCTGTGCTATTGATGTCTTTCATAACCACCATGTAGGCGATGAATTTCCCAAGGGTCTCCATCACTGCCTGTGCTCTAGAAGTTCATTTTCGCTCTTCTTTGAGAACGAGCGAGTGCCTTTGTTTTGCGAGGGTAGCAAGTGATAGCCCGCGGCTAACAAACCTCTGGCCCTCGTTCCATGATCGAATTGGAATTCAGAAGTTGATTTTTATGGAGGGAGAAAAACCGGAGAACCCCGGAGAAAAACCCTTGAAGCACAAGAGAGAACCAACAAACTCAACTCAAATATAATGCCAGGTCCGGGAATCGAACTCGGGACCATAGTGGCGAGAGGCGAGCGCTCTCACCGATGCGCCACCTGTGCTCCCCATCAGCCTTCACACAAAGAAAGCAAACGATGGAGCGCGAGAGCGTACGTGTTACTGGACCCCCACCCCTCCCCCAAAAGTAAATCCACTTTTTATCAAAGCATAGAACGTCCCAGAACTTGGAAATAAACCCAGTGTTAAATTTGAGCTAGCACACTCAGATAACCCAATGATAGCCGCAACCGTTACGTTCGATAACATCATTTACCGCTCACACTTTGTACATTGAGAAAGCACGATGAGGTGGCTGACGTAGTCATGAGACATGATGGATTTTATCGGTGAAAGCTAAGAATGAAGGTATTTGAAATAAGTGAGAAGATTCTTCAACATCTCTTGTTAAGATACACAATAAGCCACTGGACTCACTGTGTCTCTTTAACCTGGGAGGACTGGAGGACACTTATCAGCAGTACCATTACCATACACCAATGGTACCCGACACCACCACCACCACTATCGTCATTACTGAGTTTTGGTTACCGCCTTATTCTTCGTTTGCAATAGATGTCACAGCCGCCATGTTGGAAGAACTTAACAAAAGATTTTAAAATGAGTTCTTTTGTTATGTCTTCCAACATGGCGG
>JAABNW020136217.1:11339-24860 GCA_015164035.2 Radianthus crispa | reverse complement strand
GCAGTAACCGTGATGCTTTCTAGATTTTTAATTGGCTGACTCCTTGCCGTGACAGTGTACGTGTCGTGAACGTTTCAGTCATACGAAAACTGCACTAATATCCGTCATTGTTCATTAGTTTGTCCATTTATTGCTGTGCGTCTTCCTGCTTGCCATCGACTGCTTCCACTAATGAAATCTACCCGTATACCGTCTTAGGGACTAGTTTTTGAATACCAAGTCTTAACATTGATTTCCTCGAAAGCATGTTTCAGGAAGGCTCTATTCTGCCTTAAAAAGCGATCATTGGACTACCTCTAGAAACGACCGACCACTAAGGAAAGAGATAAAACCTATTGTGTTCCATTTCTGAATAAAGATCTTGATCAAGGAAGCACTCTTATGAAAGCGCAGTTTTGTGGTGTTTTCTGCCATAATTATGCGTCAGTGTGCCGTATTCATGCGTTTTGGTACTGCAATGAAGTGGTTTGAGTGAATCAGTGATTCAGTGAATCTTAAGACAACATGCCAGACTAGAAGTGATTGATCGAGGATTAATTAAGCCACTCTATCAGAGCCACTAATTACAGGGACACTGACTGGCATGCAAGGAATACTCTATAATAATAGTTCTCGCCTAATGATATTGTTCACAATAACTAGCCGGCGCACCTAGTGCAAGTGCGCGTGCTTTTACTTACATATTTGGTCCAGTCACTTAGTATCGGCATAGCAGAGTAATTCGGTTGTGTCACCAGGGTCTGGTGCGATTCAACTCTCGTTTGTGTATAAAGTGTTTGGATGCTTATCAAGTGGCAATTCAAAGTCGGCACCGCTAAAAGTTTCTTTATCAGTTGAGGTGAAACTGAACGCTATCAATAGTTTCTGTCAATCAATGCTAAAACCACATGGTTAGAAGCTTTACGAAACAAGGAAATCTAATGATCAATGGAGATAGATCGAACTGCTGATATCTTGTTTCTGATAGCGCCTGCGCACTTGCCACCTTACACCTTCACTTCTATTCACTTTTAATGGTAACTTGATCTGAATACCTAGCAGCTTCCTATTTCAGTGAGTCCACCTCTGGTCAGCATGATAAATAGGAAGAGCCAACACTAAGGAACTAACAGTAGAAACTGTGCATTGTATCATATTGAGTCATTAGCAATACATATTTACACCAAAAGTAAGGCCCAAAATTCCCACTGAGTCGTCAGGTACTAACGATGTAGTTATTAAAAGGTGCGAGGTTATGTAAGCTAATATTAAATACTTAGTGAGGTATTAATCTAATATTAAATACTTAGTGAGGTATTTATCTAATATTAAATACTTACTGCAAGCACACCACATGTGCCTTGTAGCTTGTCGGGCAAGAGTGTGTAAGTTAAGTATGAAATGCAATGGCTCGATTGTGTAGTTTTCTACTCCCTGTGTGGCGTACGTAAGAAAGGTTACGAGTCCTTAACAGTTGCCTCTAGCATTTTCATTTTTCACAATAATCAACAACTTTCAATTATTCATTTCGTATGAGACATCAGATCTTCACAAACACTCGCGGAATGGAAAGGAAATTGCAGAACTAATGGTTGTTTGGCATTCCCGTGTCAAATATACTTGCTTGAAAAACGAAAGTGAAGTATATTTTTTGCTAGTCCTGTAAGCACAGTGTGTTTTTTTTATCTCCCTTGCTTCCAAGGTCCTCTGGTTTACCTGCCTTTGGAACACAATGACGCAACAACCGGCAAGATTAAAAATTCCGATAATTTTAAGCCGGCAAATAGAAATGATAATGATAATTAAAAAAAAAAATTAAAAGGATAATTTTACTTTCATCTAAGTAAATAAATTTTGTTAACATAGAATTCTTACATGGATTTTATCTACCCTTTTGGGGAAACTAATAAGATATTATCACATACACCAGAAAAATAATGCCCTTTTTTAATTGACATGGATGATCTAACACGAAGAGATGTGTAATGAATATAGAAGTAATGTATAGTCAAGGTGAAGACTGCTGCAGCTACAGTCGAAATGGCCATGATGAATGCTGCGTTCAAAGCCAAGGTCCATTCAACCACGAAACAATGTCCCGTTTAATCTGACCAACCAGTATCCTCCTTATCCAACCTCCTCCGCCTTCCTAAATACCAATGAATATTCTTAATGGCTGTTTTCGCATTGTAAATGGTATACAGGTTTATTCAGGCCAATATCTTACTCCAAGGATTACTGAAACAAGAGCTGTTAAAAAAAATGCAACTACATATCCATCATAAAACGTTAAGAATTGTACAAATTTGCGAGAAAAAATCCTGATAGGAAGTGTCAAAAGAGCACATATACCATATATATTTGTGCAAATCTTTGTACTAATGATTTTGTATCATTTCCTGGGTTAACCGTTTCATGGATAAATGATTTACGCCCTCTGATACACGTACCACGCATGTCCAAACACTTTCAAAAATGTGTCGACGAGGACATAGTCGTTTTCATATGAGTGGGAAACTTAACGCGTCGTATCGTAACCATAAAACTATCGTAATCTCGAGGAAAACAGTCGAAATTTCTGCCGTAACCGTAACGTATCATAGATTAAACGTGAAGGTTCCCTACTCACGAATGAACGACTTTATTGACCTAACGCCTTTTTCTAACATGGTTTAATTTGAAGTGATCCAATATCAAGATTCTGATGATTACAATTATCAACACTACATTCGTTGACATTGTCATTTGATCAAAGTCATATTTTCACGTACTATTAAATAGGTTTCTCCATTATAATTTTCATTTATTTAATCACAAAAAGCCCTTTGTAATATAATAAATACGTTATTTTTGATCTACTTTCTTCGTCTAGAAAAAAGGTGAAAACTAAATCAAAACTTCTAAATATTTAGAACCAATATATTCAGATGGTCAGTCGTGGAGACACTCGATAGTAGTTAGCTCTTTGACATATCTGATTTATTCATTGGTTTTTCTCCTTGGGCGATCGCCATCTGTTCTTGCAAGTTTGCATCAATCTCCCTTTAAATATACATGCTACAAAACCAAGATATACGACAAAGGACTTTGAAGCTAAACAACTATACATATATTAATGAAGATGTTCAATAAACCAAATTTTCTTTCATGGCTGACAATTTTAAATCTTTCTAGTGAATCCAGATAACAATCCCAATGTCCATACATTGTTATTCTTACCAATGAACTAATTGTTCTTGTTCGCCTTAGCCCGCATCCATCCTAATATTTATTCGTCGACAATCCCATATATTTCGCTGTGTTTGGATATAGTATTTACACTGTAAATAATGAGCATTAAACTTTGAACATACACTTAAAAAAACATTGTCTGGGAGAATGGATAATGGCAATTGTCGATTGGAGATTGCACCACCGAAAAGAACTACGGGTTTCTAAGTATGTTGGTTTTCAGGATCAAAAACCTAAGAAAAACGTTGCTAGTGGATGTATTTATCACTTTAAACTCAATTGCATGGTAAACGCAATTATTGATGGAATACTACAAACCACAGTCCTTTTCGGTTTTGCAATCGCCATTCTCCATTTTCTCCTGATAACGTTTTTTTGAAATAGGTGTATACGCAAGCGTGGAGCCATTGAAAACAGAGAACCTATCGTAAAAACAAACCTGCATTTACGCTCCGCCATTTAGACTATATTGCTAGTTCATTTTCGTACTTTCCTCAGTTTCCATAACTAACCTTCATCCAGTAAGAAATCAGCACTATTTGCCATAAGTTGAACATAAGCAGACAAGCTCTTGAATAAATAACTTAAGCTTATCAATAGCAACGCGTTGATATTGAGACTTGAGCCAATAAACAAACTATGCGGTCAAGATTGTCAATTACTGAATCGAATGATTCCTGCTGGCTACCAATGACATTGATCTTGATGCAGAAATCAGACTTGACGGTTGATGCTTATCATTGACCAACATTCAAAAACGATTGTCGTTGGTATCTTATTGAACCTTAATACAATAGGTCGCTGTTTGCGCTCTCAATATCTCCAATCAAATAACACAAGTGCAAATATATTGAATACTTCCGCGCAGTGTTGATGGTTTGTTTAATAAATGCATGCAATAATAGTTTCACAATGTTTACGTATTATTTCAGATCTATGTAAATACACTGATACCGGACTCGGATTTTGATGTCTTGTTATTAACAGGTGAAACCAGATAGGAAAAATTATACTCTATATTGTAACAGCGAGAAGTCAAATCATTAATAACCGATTTGGTTGATTTGCACTGCAGTAGAGTCTGCATTTCGTCCAATGCAGAATTACTGTCTAAAGTGATCTATTCTAGGCACGGTCGGATAAAGCATCCGAAGCAGCTTTAGGCGCGCATTTGTAATAGGAAAAGAGTTTTGTATTTAAGGAACAAACGAGGTGTAACCACTCCCCACCAGGGGAAATTCTAAAAGAAATAATTCTAAGCACAGTGTGTCTACTGGAGGTTTTAGTAGTTTGACTTCTAATGTTATGAGATGGATATTTGATCAAGATCATTACTGCTGGTTTTAGTCTTCGTAGGCAACAGTACCTACAAGACATCTCAATGAATAGGTACATCATTCCCAAGCCAAGTAACACCTTTGTGATCATTAAAACCCCTCAAGCAAATGAAGACACAACAGTGTTTTCTACTGATAGAACATGAGATCTAAAAAAAACTCTTTTTCCAAGACTGCTATATTATACAGAAATAACTTGACATAACTTGAATATCACTAGGATAAACATCATGTTGAACTTGTACTGATAAGGGAAAGCCTGATTGATATTTCGTAAAATATACAGTATATTCGTTTTTATTGTTCGACATTTGTAGTGCGGCTGTAACCCGCTAGAATACGAATACATTGAAGTATCTTAGTGCCACACTGGAAATGAACGAGTTGTGAAGAGGCCGTTCATTGAAAACCTCATCGTCACTAAGTGAACATTCGCATATATCGCTCCCTTGCTTTTCTGAAGCACGTCCGAAAAAAATTGGTAACGAACTCACCTCGCAAAGATTTGTGGGTTGTTGTTGATGAACCAAGATGGCGGACCTGTATCAGAGGACAAAACTGACAAAGTCAAATAAAATAAAAGTTTTATCTATATGATTGTGTCAATTTTGTCTTCTGATATTATTCCTTGACAAACGGTGGTTTTAGAGCGGTGGCTAATAGAGATCTGCAGTATACTTCGAGAGAACACACCAAGATACTTTGGTTATAAATTAACAAGATTAATGCGAAAACTGGTGAAGTCTTTTCGCGTTTAATAGATCGATGGGGAAAGTGAATATTATTAATAGGCTTCTAGGAAAATATCTCAGTTTGCCCAAGATAACCACTGGATATCTGCATCGAGATCAGCTATATCTACTAGATTCCTGTGCCTTCCCGCGTCTAGGAATGACATTTTACTTATTCATCAGATGAGAGTGACCAATAATACAAGGAAAACATCTCAGGTGCCCAAGATAACCACTGGATATCTGCATTAAACTAATAGTAGGCTAGCTATATCTACTAAAATTTGTCTTCCCACGTCTAGGGATGACTATTTACTTGGTATTCATAAACGGGAATAATGGCAAACATCTCTGTACAAGATAACCACTGAATATCTGTTTCTGCTGGGTCCATTTGGCTAATTTCCGTTAATGGACTACTTATACTATATCATTAGACCCCATGATTGGGACAATAATGTTTCTACCAGTATTAAAACACCTTAGGAGTAGACTGATATTAGTTCTGGCTATAAGTAATAATGGCCAGTAGACAAAGAAATGTTGTTCAATCAGATGGCAGGTGCTTCGACTGCATTAAGACTACTACACAATCTTCCCGTGTCTGTTTTCGTGCTTGGGAGAAACAGGTGACAATGTGAACTTTATTTTAACTGGAATTTCCAGAGTAGCTAATAGTTTGCTAATATCTTCGAGTGACAAGGAGACCCAGGGCGGGCTCGAACCCCCCCCCCTCCCCGGACCCGATGTCATGATTTACTTATTGACTGTACTTGCGTGCTACAGTATTTTTTCTCTATCATTCTGGAACCATTGTTCTCTCTTCCCGAAAACTTTCCAATAAAATAGCTTTCTTTCGTACTTGCACGTCATCCGAAAAGAAGTATTGCTTATTACATTCCCACGTTCAATAATATCGTAGGGCTAATCATGTTCTTAATTTGTCTTCTGTATAAAAATATTTGTTTACATTTTTTTCTTAGTGTAGATTGTATCCACCTCAATTACGATCTTGTCAGTCAGTGTTATTGAAGTTCGACTTGTGTCTGAATAATTTGATCATGCAGTCATTAATACAATTGTCAGTCGTCATCCTTGTTTAGTCTCGCACCTAACATCTAATTCTAGTTTTGTGACTATATATCTACCGCAGCATCCCTATTCTTAGTGTAAGAGGTTATAACGACCTCATATCAGGCTGCATTTAGAACAAATAATAGACTGAAAGACTTTATCATTTGTTGTATACTCAGCTAGAAGTAGTCTTGCTTCAGCTACATCTATAGTACTTTTACATCAAGTTTACGCTGCTCACGACTCGTCTCGTTTTCTGTGTTTTGGCTTGCATCAATCAAATATGAAAACGTCTTGCTCTTGCAAAATCCTTACTTTGTAAATTCTGAAACGAAGCAAACTCGTCTTTCTTTCTTTCTTTCTGTAATATTCAAAAGGTTGAAACTTTAAGATCATTTTGGGCTTTTTTCAATAAAAACAAATCGTCCGAAGTTTGATTGACAGCAATCAAAACACAAGAAATACCTTTCAAGTGCCAACTACACAGGTCGCGTAATTTTGAAAAAAAGGTGTAACAGTGACCCCCTCCCCTCCCCCGCATGAAAAAAATGAGAATCCGCAATGAATCACAAACAGGAGAAAAAATGTGCCGTGCAAGAAGTCACTCCTCCATTAATCAAAACTATTTCGTCACGATTATCACCACTCAGTTTTGCGTCCGTAGATTATTTGCGCAAACTTTATCTTACACCTAAAAGTGAGTCTAAACCTTGAGCAACATATTTTATGTGATTCATTGATTATGTGATACCATGGAATTCGCTTAAATCAATCAACCTTTTTTAACTTTCATTTTACCGCACAGTCTGTCGCATTGCGTATCTTCTATTTTCCTCGAAGGAATATTCCAGATATGGATCAATGGATGCGCCGAACGCTATTCTAAACGATTTTTCAAATATTAGATTCACAGACCCCAAAAATGAAGTCCTTTTCTGTACTTTTCACTGGACTCGTTCACCATGCTTATTGACTGAGTTGACTTCAAGGCAGATTTGTACTTACCGTTGGAAGTAAAGGATTGTATCTATTTGATCGCCTTTGCTAGTAGTTCCCCTTGCAGCGAGCGAACAGGAGTGATCTGTAAAGCCAAACAATAATCGAACTAAATATAAAAGTAATCGATATTAAATCATCTAATTGCCAGCCCTGCTACTACTGCCCAATAACATGCCATTTCCTAATCTTATTCGATTCTCTTTTTTCAAATCAACGACGTAGTTTTAAATAGCATTCGAGGCGGCATTATTGTGTTGTGAACCAGCCAGGATTAAAAGCATTAAGTGCCCAGCATGGTTACCTAGTAAACAGAAAATCCAACTGTCCACATGGCTGTTCCGGCAGTGGCGCATTGAATTAGTTCATTTCAAGACCCCATTACGAACCCTAAGGTGCATACGACTCCCAATAATAACATCTTCATTAATTATTAATCATTATTTCCAAGTATTAAAATCTGAAATTTTGATTTTAATTTTGTTGGGTTGCTCTTTGGAACGTGATGTTTGCAACGCCTTAAGTATTCGTTTTTATCAACATTCGAGAATTTGCCCTGACTAAACTGAATTAATAAAAATCCAAATTTTTGTAAACATTTAGTAAATTCCTCTTTCCAAACATTGTCTTAGTCCGTGTGACACCTGCTTCGTGACATCCCCATTTACAACGGACTGGTTCCTTAGGGCGTGTGTTCAGAATACATGTGCGAAATCGTACAAATAGTTTGCAAATGATTTCACAGATACACAGGCTAGTATATGGACGAAACCAGCTTGGTTTAGATTAAAGACCTTAAGAAGGCGTTAAACCAGAGTTTGAAACGGACTTCAAAATGCCCTAAGACTTGAGCAAGGTCTAAATGTTCGGTCGCCCACAGTGACTATCCTCTGATATTTCAACATGGATTAGGTAGTTCTAGGGCGAATATTTGAGTATTGAGGTTGTTGAGACGGAGGATTGTCTTTGAAGTGATTGCGCAGGCGGAGGTAGCTGTTGTTCACCTTATGGGGCCTACTTCATTACTTACTAACACAAGGCGGCTTACAGTCAAATTACTTAACACACCATTAATATACACGCCTATTGTTTCATTACTAGGAAACTTATTACTCGATGAACTATTTTCTTTGCACCTACTAGTGTTTTGATTGCTGATTTTTGGCTGTTAGCGGGTGGGAGGTGATCTTGCTCTTTATACCAACTTGTCTTGCCGAACGGGTAATATAACACAGACGGTGAACTTCATCATAGTAAAACAAAGAAATGGTGATTTCGACTGGACTCCAGAATGGCTTATCCTCTGATGGATTCCAACTGGAATTTACTCGTTGAAATTCCTGCCGAGGAAGGAAAAACCCTCGAAGGAGAGAACCTCCAATTTATCAAAAAAAGCTTGCGATTCGTTACGTATCACGCCGGTAGCTTTGCGTTATACGCACAAAGGAGAAATATAGAACACCGAGAATTTAGGCATCACTTCATCAACTGCCGTTTCCGTTTAAAAAAAAGATAAAGTGTCATGATTTCTTTCAGAATGAGCTATTCTTCCTCAATATTGAGGCTTTCTTTTAGTTTTTCATTGGTAATTTTGTCCGTTGCTGATCTAACCGTGCGTCATCTTTCTTCTTTTGTGTTTTATTTTATTTTTTCCTTTATTTTTTTCTTTTTTCTGTGGAATAATCAGGCACAAGGTTTCCCCAGGGTGCACTAATCAGTGCTAGCAGGAAAAACAAGCCTGAGATAACTGTAAAAGGTTATGTACGATCAAACAAACAAAACCCTGCTCAATCACGTCATGTTTTCCTGACAGGTATATCTTATTTGAGTACAGGCCAGTATTTAGACTACGGTTGAAATGACAACTATGATTAATAAACTCTTCGATTCATTAAAAAACTGCTGTGTTGAAGAGTAACAGTTGTAGCATCCAAACAATTTTGTTGTTAAAGAGAAACCAACAGGGGGGAGAGCACCCCGACGGCCCAAAGCGGTAACTAAACTTATAACATTGGCATATTCTAGAAGATCTGAAATAGATGTTCCCATTTCTATTGGTATAGAAAGTATTATAGAATAACAGTTGTCAAATACAAACATGTTCACAAGGGGTAGTGCTCCCTATCCGCCTGCGGACACGGCTACAAACCTATTCTAGTGGCACATTCTAGAAGATGTCTTTCTTTGATTTGCCAAATATGGATGCAAGAACTGAATAACAATATCATTAAAAAGCCGTACTAATAGCAGTACTATAGCCAGATCAATGTATACACTCCAGTCATGTACGATAAACACAGTCCTACATGTGTCATGACAGTTCAGAATGTTAGTAATAATAATAATAATAATAATAATAATAATAATAATAATAATAATAATATTGATACTTTCCCTCCACTTTTAAACAAGCAGTACTAATAATACTAACGCAAAGCCAGGAAAGAACCCGAACAGTGGAGTACCCTAGTTTACAATGATTGCAGTACACGTAGGATCTCGTACCTCCATTACTTATTCCCTAAGGCCGAGCAGCTAAGTGCTTTTTAATAGAGTATATGGACCGCTTGTGGCATGACCACTGGACATTAGTAGTGTTATACTTCAATTCGTTATTTAACTCCATGGAAGAAAACTTTAACTGGATTGTTCAAGCTCAACTAAGTTTTGATTAGAAAAACCAAACATCTCTTGTGAAAACGGAATTGTCAAGTCACGTGGTGTTATAGTTTGCCTCGCCAATCATATTACTAGTCAGTTTATCTTGATGCAGTGTTCGTGTGGTTCATCAATCTCGTCTTTCTTTACATGGAAGGTTTTTTTAGAAAACATTTAAGTTATTATTGTCATTAGACTGGATGCTACTGTTATCTATATCATCATCGCCATCACTGTTATTTCTATTCTTGCTGTATAGTCACTAGCATTTGTTTTTCGTGTGGTTTTTGACGTGGGTGATTGAGGTTTTCTCAGGGTTTTTCTACTCGTGACATTCCGCCCTCCAAACGAGATTCGGTAACTCGGTAGGAGATGAAATCTTCAAGATTGTCGGTTTAAAAAGTTGGAACGACATAAATGTTTTAAAGGTTTCCATGTTTGAAGAGGTGCTGGATAAACACGCCTTTTGGGCTCGCACCGGCTTTCATTATCGAACAAACACCCACTCAAGTGCAATCGAGTTGATTCAGTTATTAACAACGATGATGATACTGAGGATAATGAGACCATTTGATAGCGCCATAGTGCTAGTCATCATCATTTGAGCCTGGTTCACACAAGCGTCGCAATTATAAGCATCATACGCAGACTCAGTAACGCATCTCTCACTAAGCTCCTGTGACCCAGGCCTTTTTTTGGCTATCGCGAATAATTATGTAGTCCTACCAGCTTTAGATTCACAATTTATCTCAACAAAAAAAAATACATAGACTACATATATAATTTGACCATAATTTCGTGAGATTTCCCCGGAAGAGCTGAATCAGTGTTGATTAAACGTTGAATTTCATCGCCTTATCCTTCCCCAAAGATGCATTGTTAATTTTCCTTCTATTATTGAGTCAAATAATGGTCGCTGTAAGAATGACTTCACTAAGATGGCTGAGTAAATGAAAGTATTTAATTGAACTGAATTAAAGAGTAATTCATCTCCTTCTTGATTACGTTTGCCAAAATTAGTGATTTTGTTGAAGTTCCTGCCGACAAAACTGCAATATTCTCTCTTCCGTCCCTGAACAGTACCGAAATCTTCTCCCATCACGAGACTAAGTGGATTTGGAAAGAATCATCTAGCCTTTTGAAGCATCGTTAATTAATTCTAGTTTTTCCTCTTATTGTGTTAATACATATGAAGTGGCGGGAGTTGCAGTTCTAATCAACATACGAGTCCTAGAGGACAAGTTACACCCTGAAAATAAATATCATGGTCGATCAAACCAAGTCAAAGCAGGTGGAACCGTACTACCTTCACTAGCAATTAGCCATCGTTAATTTGCTCTATTGTCAGAAGGTGTTCTTGTGTTCCTTATAGATTTCCGTCAATTGTCAACAATTTCCACTGGTTGGAAACCTCAACTACGATGTCTACTTAAAGGCATACACGAACGCAGCAACCTTGAGAAACTTGCGGCTTTGAAAAGGAAAATCATGCTGAATGTTCACTATCCACCTAAGAATATAGCCCTTTCTTAACCTAATCATTTATTGATTGGAACAAAAAATACTCAACATTTCTTGTATGAAATTTTACATCTAATATTCTTAAATAAATAATTTTTAATTATAAGGCGCTAAAAAATTAAAAGTGTTTCGTGCTAAAGGAGGTAGCATTCAATAATGTCTAATAAAGCATATCTCCATATAAAAGGCCATTCTAGCACATCTCCACCAATGCGCTGTTGTTTTGTATATGTTATTCATTTGCTGTAGATCGGAAGATAGAAAACCAAAATATCGACTCAAAAATGATTGCGAACATATGTTTAGAGATCCGGTCAAAAACTAATCTACGCTTTACTCCTTTTTGAACGGCACTACGAAGAAACACAATGTTTGTTGCGCCATTCTAGTGAATGTTCCGGCTGCACAAACGGAAGGGACCAATAAGTGAGCTTCGTTGAATTGACGAAAATATTCCTTAGTTAAAAGAATCTTTGACTTTCACGTTCAAATCACTACTAGCAAAGATAATCGGAAAACATTCAATAGATGACAATAAATTACACTTCTGGTCCAAATACCTGGGATAACATAGTTTGGTCAACGTTCCGGGCTTCAGTTTGTAGGTAGAGTCAGTGATTCACTTGAACATTTGCACTCCTATCTTTATTCATTTAGTCTAGCGTGTCATCTCATTCGTCATCACCATGTATAATTGGCATATTTAAAACCTACGTCTATGTTTAGTAAACTAAAAACTTAACTTCCATTCTTTGATTATTTGTTGAACTTTTTCGGATGCTGACTTAGATTAATCGGATATTGCGGAGTTAGTCTCGGAATAAGTGTCATATGAACACAAAATTATCAATTACTGAGTTTCCTGATAAAATCTTCATCAACAGAAAACAAAACCAGGCACAAAGAAACTTAAAACTGAATAATATTTGAAGTGGTTTATTTCACAGGTTGTTTCCTAAAGTTCATAAATGATAATGATATTTGTATTCCGCCCCGCTGGAGTCAGCCAGTCCTAATATGGTAGTAGCTATTGTATGAATATTTTCTCATTGCTACCAACCTAATGCTTGAAATTATGGGATGAAAGAATAGCCGACAAAAAGGAAATGAATTCTTCAGTCAAATCTGGTATACTCATTTGAGTCAATTACGTTGATTTTCGTCAAACCTTTATGGAAGATATTAGCAATCTCTAGCATTGTTAAATCGTCTGATTTAGTAAGAAAGAGGCAGACTTAATATTTTGATAGACTTTTGTTTTTTAATGGGTTTAGTTTAGAGATTCTTTTATGCCACATACCATGATATTTATCAGACCCCCTGGTTCTCCTCGCGCCGGCCTACTTTCACCAGTTACTTAGCGCAGTCCTCAAATACATAAATATTTGCATTCGTTGCTGTAAACAATATTGCCAAGCTAGAGAGTTTTGGTTCATGTTTTGATAGACAGCGCAAAACAATGACAAAAACACATCGCTATCAGGAATTAATTCCGACCAAAAAGCTTGACTGACGTCGGTGAAATCTTTGATAGCAAAATAAGTGAACGTTCTTCTTCTAAATTGGATGAATATATTTTAGACATGTAGAACAATGGTCCAAGATGCTTCCTGTCGCCTGTGCTGTAGTAGCAGGACGCGTTCACTGACGTACGGTTGCCTCAGCCGGGAAATTCTAAGAACATTGATAAGTTGAAAAACGGATTATTTTCAAACATGCAAGCTATTTCTATTCTGAGGGCTTCTGATAAGAACAAGAATATTTATCTACTAATTACATCTTATGATATCTAATATCAAGAACTCGTTGTAGCGCAAATAAAACCCGCGCATGCGTAGAACAAACACCTTGATAAGAAACGATGAACATGCAAGCTTTATGCACAGCAGTTTCATATCGCTATTATTTTCCCACCTCTTAGTTAAGTAGTAAACTAGATATTCAATATGAATCTACTGCCTTTTAATAAAATAATGGACGATGTTTAACCGGTA
>JAABNW020136106.1:0-13058 GCA_015164035.2 Radianthus crispa | reverse complement strand
CGAGTTTGTTTAGTTATGGTAATAAAAAACGTTTATAGAAAAAAATCGCTGTGGGTTTTCTAGTATCGGGAAACGTACAATTAACAGGGTAAAGGCTATACTGATAATAACTATGGTGTGAGTGGTACAAAAACCACGTCGGAGATATAAATCATCCAAAACCGGTGATCTGAGAAACAAAAACAAAAAAGCTCAACATTTTTTGATCATGTCATGATCTTGATGAGGAACGGGTTATAGATTCGAAGCGGTAAATTAAAAATCTTGTTACGCATTTCGTGATTGTAGAAAGAAAATGAGATTTATTTCAAGGGGACTTCGCAAGGTTAGTTCTAAGACAACCACTGGTGTATTACTAATTAAACAAATCAAAGAGAAAACATAGAAACTTCAAGAGAACTTTCTTATGGTTCTATACCGTAGTCGTCATTACAAGATTAAGATGAGATAAAAGCACTATTCAGATTTCTTATGGCATGAAGAGCAAAAATTTAGAATCAGCTCATAAAAAGTGATGGCGCGTGTGTCCCATTGTTTGAAAACGTACAAAAAGATGAATAATCAATTAGGATAAGCGATAGAATAAATCCCTGACCCGATGGATAAATGACAAGAAATGTATATCATAGCCGATATAGTTTGATAAGAGTGAAATAGTCTTTTCATCCACTTCATATGTATTATTACAAGATTAAGATGAGATAAAAGCACTATTCAGATTTCTTATGGCATGAAGAGCAAAAATTTAGAATCAGATCATAAAATGTGATGGTGCGTGTGCCCCATTGTTTGAAAACTTATGAAAGGATGAATAATCAATTAGGATAAGCGATAGAATGAATCCCTGACCCGATGGATAAATGACAATAGTCTATGCTAATTGAGTAAACCAAATTCGCTTTTAAATTTTCTGGAGTCGCATTTACGAAAATCATCAAGGAAAATCAGAGAAACATTATCTTCCTGAACATTAGAGAACAGTGTCCTTCGGTCTATCTAAGATCTAAAAATAGAAACAACCCATCTCACTATCCAGAGGAGAGGTTTGGGGAGAAAACCAAAGCTGAGACAATACAGTAAGCTAAAAATAGATATGACCTATTTAAGATGGGGGCTTAGGCGGGCAACGGAAATTCCGAAACGAAACCCGATTGTCTTTCAGGAGCAATGATGTCATGATTCTAAAAATAGATATGACCTATACCTAAAACGTCGCTGATTGGTTGTTAGGAGCTATGACGTAGTGATAGAGGTTATTCCGAAATTAGATTAGGGGGTGTTCGGAAGTGCGCTCTGATTGGTTCTAAGAGCTATGACGTCATGATTCGGACTGTTCTATAAATAGATATGACCTATTCGATGAGGGTATGACGTCACTATGAAGAGTGTGACGTCATCTCTAGGGCTGATCCGCGATCCGCCCTGATCCGCCCGACGCAGAACGCACATTCTGTATACTACTCACGTGCACAATAAATATTCTTTGTTGAAAAGAGCAAAAGAGCTTCTTGTTTCTTGTGACAGTAGGTCGTGCAAAGAAACTTTTACTCTCTAGCCCACTTTCGATATCTGGTCAAGTGATCACGAACAAAGCAATTCAAAACGAGGCCTAGGGGAAACAATCGTTGCAATAGCCCACTTTCGATATTCTGGTCGAGTGATCACAGACAAAGCAATTCAAAACGAGGCCCAGGGGAAACAAAGGATAATACTAATATAGTCTATTGTTTCCCCCCTGGGCCTCGTTTTGAATTGCTTTGTTCGTGATCATTCGACCAAAATATCGAAAGTGGGCTATTCTAATAGTGTGTGTTCATGGCAGCCATGTTGGTGCCAGAAACAATGCAGTATTTTTGACAAAAAAAACCCTTATTTCCTAAGGGAGAAAAATCCTTTTGTTTAACCAACCAACATGGCGGCCATGAACACTCTCCATAAAGCGTTAACGTTGGGCCAGAAAAAACTCGGTCTTGCAGACAGAATGTTTTACTCACATGTAAAGAATTTATCGACAAGCTCCGTTATGGTAGGCCGGTCAAATGGCTCTTCTCTACAAATCCTAATGATATCCTTCAAATTTCCAGTGAGCTCATCTGGCAAAACAACTTTGTCTTCTTTCACAACAGCCCTTTCCCTGATGTCTGCAACACTGACTGAATTTCTTCCTGGCCAAGGTTTGTCACCTGTCAGAAGGTATGCGGCGACTTGCCCATATGAGTAGACGTCTGCTCTAAGGTAGAATGAGACGTCCTCTTCTACATCTTCCTCAAAAGTACTTCCACTTACTTCACCTAAGACAAAATAAACATGAAATTAGTGATCATTCACATTTTCGAAGTTGAGAAAGCATTAAAGCCATAAAAAACAACAAACAAAGAAAGGCTGCAGCGGCTTCCTTGGGGGTACTCCCATTTATCCCAAACCATAGAAAATACAGCCAATCAGAAAGCAGGAACGCCATTGTATATTCGGCAGTATTCAACTGACTCTCCCATCAGACCTTGCGTTTCCTTGTATTTTCTATTGTGTGGGATAAAATAGTTAAACAACAGTTTCTCGTGGCATACCGTGGATATCCCACTCATTTTTTCAATATACACACTCTCCTTGAAAATACAAGTGCCTCGTGGGATATTCCACGGTATGCCACTTGAAACTATTGTATAACAGTATATATTTACTATGTGGGCATGTGCATCCAGTCAGGGTATGGCTTTCAAGCTTCTGTTCTTAGACAGGATTTTTACCTTCAGATGTCTTAAAATGCTTAATCCACACTGTTTTACCCTGGGTAATGAAATTTAATTAAGAGGGTCTATAATTTACCATAGTGTCTTAAAAAGGGTATGGATTTTTGAGATTTTGGATAAAAATCAATGAAAATTGAAAATGACTTGGAACTTGGTTTGACTTGTTTACATGGCCCCAATAGCAGCCAAGACACATCATATTTTCTTCACAGTCAAACATTACAGATCAAAATTATCAATTATTTTCAGCATCAAAGTTGTGAGTAAATGACGTAGCCGAGTGGTTTTATAGCTCATAAAACATGATCTACGAGTGTTTTAAATTGCTTAAGACACTCATGTACAGTTTATAAGATTTTGGTCCACCTAGACCCACCATACATGTCATGAACATGGATTTTTATACTTCAATAGAAAATTGAAGTCACAGACATGTGCAATGAGATGTAAAAGAAGCTCCCACATGTTGGATATGGCATGCCAAAGGGAAGACAGGCACTTTGGTTGAAGAGTTTTGGGGTTGACTATGACCTCGATGAGGCTCTAAGTCTTCATCCTTGATGAAGTTCATCCTCATAGTATTCAAGTGGTCTTGCAATATAGACCATGTGTCACTCAAATACGATGAAGAGGACTTTATCAGGCATAAAGGTCCATGTATGTGACATGTATGGTGGCTCCAATTGGACCAGGAGCTTATGAATTATTAATGAGTGTTTTAATATCAAAAAAAAGTCATGCTTACCATTATTATCGTATTCAGGATCATCTTCAATATAATCCCAGATCTCTGGTGCAGTCCACCTGGCTTGGAACATGGAAATCATTCCTTCACTGCTGGCATGGATTTGACGTGACAATCCAAAATCAGCAAGTTTAACTTGCATGCTCCTGATATTAAGCTGCAATAAGTTTGAAACAATGTTATTGCACCAGACCTAGCTAAGAGTAGACTGATGAATGCAGTGCACTAAAATCTTCCTATTTGGAGTGACAGCTGAGACAATTGAGGATGGGTGATTTAGTGATGCCACAGACTACCCAACCAGGGTATCAAAGAAATCATTTCATAGCCTTTTCAGTCTCTTAGTTCCATAGGTTTTTCATAGGCTACCAATGCATACATTTCATAGTAATTTGATATGAAACACCCCTATGAAACAGGACACATTTTCATAGTGCAAATGACTGTGAAATATGACCCATTTCATTAGCTTAATGAAAACAGTTTCATAGCCATGATTTCATAGGTTAGCTTCATTAAGCTCATTTCAAAGAAATCATTTTCACAGCCTTTTCATAGTCTGTTTTTTGATATTTTTCATTAGGTTACTATTGCATACAATTCATATTAATTTCCCATGAAACACCCCTATGAAACTGGACACATTTCTATTGCAATAGCACTTTGAAAATACCCAATGAAATACCCATAAAAGTATTTGAACTTCACAGGGTGTCCTATGTGAAATGGCTATGAAAATCCTATGGATATTTCATAGGCTTCTCATGAGTGTTTTTATGGGTCTTACGCAGTAGTAGTGCCAGCCATCAGATGTCAAACACAGGAATAGACAAAGGCATGAAACTATATTACCTGCAATGTTATAACTGTCAGTATTTGTTAAATATTGTGCAAAAACTAATAAATTTTAATTAGTTTAAAATTTAAAATATGGTACACCTATTTTATTCACAATTTCGCGACCTTATGAGGGCTCCAGACATTGGTACTTTCTGTGTGTCTTCAATCAAACATTCTAAAGTGATTTTCCGAGCCATACCCTTCAGTCTTGGCTTCAATGATTCAAACTTCTTAATCCAGCAACATATTTTTCAATTAGGTGTATACTAACCAATATATTATCAGGCTTGAGATCACGATGACTAACAGGAGGTGACAAGCTATGCAAATAGAAGAGACCATTTGCCATTTGCCTGGCAAAGTTCCACACTAGACCTAAAGGAAGTCCCTTTGTTTCAGGTGTTCTTTGGCTTTCTACATACTTAAATAAGTTATTGGGAATGTGCTCCATCACAATAAATGGGTTTCCAGCCTTAAGGTTGAATTCTGAGATGTCTTGCACCAAAACATCCATTCCTCTGAATGCCACAATATTGTCATGTCGAAAGTCCCTGTAAAGGTGACAAAATTTCATTGTCACTGGTATCATACTCATCATCATCATGTTCGAAAGCATTCGTTTCATACTAGGCCAAGATTGGTTAGGCATCTACTCATGACCATGCATCAATGCTTTTGATCCAGACTTTGAGTGTTTCTAATATAAATAAGTGGCATCTAGTTGGTATGGTATTAAGTCTTCCAGTTAATACCTTAAGAGGTTTCCTTCTGTGAACAAGGCTTTAGATTCCTTAAAATCTTTGAGTACTTTGATTGCCACAACGTTTCCTTTTAATGTGGCTTTAAACACATTGGAAAAACCTCCTTCACCAAGACGGGTCCATTTGGAAGTCATAAGGTCATCTTGACTTACTTTACCTGCTTTAAAACTGCTGTTGGCTGTAACAGAGCAATATAATTGTACCAAATTAACATACAAAGTATTTGTGTATACATAACTTGACAAGTCTGTTTTTGCACTAGTAGCTTTGTTATGTGTTTGGCTCAGTGTGTGTGGGTTGGACTAAGGTCAGCAATGCAAGCTCATCCACAAAATGTATTTTAACTAAGGCACCTAATCAAAGTAAACCTTGAGGCAGGGAGTGCAGACAAAGGGTGGGGATTTCAACAAAATCCTTTAAAGATCTTCAAATGCCCAGGAAGGCATGTTTATCAAATAACATGAAAAAATTAAAATGCTGTAAGGAAATGTCAACCAAGTGGCAAAATTTCTGATCAAATTCCCAACCAAAGGCATGTTTGCTATCAAATCTCCACATATTACCTAAGCACTCCCCTCCTATAAGCGAGGTTTATGCACCTTACCTAGGATATGCGAGGCTTTGGTACAGATTTAGTACCTTTTTAGTAGCTTTTTAGAGCCTGACCATGTGGGGCATTTGTATATTTTGTCATCCCCATGGGTAGTTGTGCATTAGATGGGGATTCGTTTTTTGTAAATTTCAAGAAGGTGGCTATCATTTTCTCTTTAGGTTGATGGAGGTCTGCATATTTTTACCAAGCCAGCGATTTGGCACCTAAACCAGGTTGAATTAAGTATTTTCATATTTCTATTTTCTTATCAAATAAGCAAATTTATATTATTAAAAAACAAGAACATGTGCTGTGTGCAGTTCAAATCATGCAGGGAGTGCCATGGCAGCTATAAGGTGTTAGCAGGGAGAAGGCTTGGGTTTACTCTGACTTGCGCATTACTTCGATAGGTGCACAAGCTTTCTAAGGGAGCATTCATTATTTATACCAGGGGGTGGGCTGGCAAGAATTAGTGGGTGGTCAACAAATTCAGGACTCAAAAGGGGGTAGTTGGCAGAAATATGGTAGCAAATGTGAGTTGTCATAGAGGGCTATCTAGATTTTTTGTAATGTACATGGGAGTCATGAACCTTTTTATTTTACTTCAAAGGGGGTCAAGGGGTTCTATGTAATTTTTAGAAAAATTTGCCAGCCCACCCCTTGCATAAATAATGAATGCTCCCTAACCAATGAGGTTTCTTCCACTAAATTCTTGCTATGGTCCCAAAGAGACTGCTCCCTCTTCCACACGCTTTCAATGTGTGTAGCCTTCAAACCAGTTAACTTTATTGTTTTTTACCCATAACAATGCACATATAGTACCTTCATTTCTGCATACTTCTTTGAACGTCTTGATGTTTGCAATGGCACCCAGCAGAAGTGAACGAATCTGTTCTGACAAGGTCCTATGTTCTGTCTTTCCACCCGATGTCAGCCTCAGTGCCTCCGATATTTGGCTCACAATCAAGTCTAATGATTTTAACTTATTTTTCACGATAGCATCTGCGGTCAGAGAGATGGGTCCTTTCTCTTTTGACTCATCCATTTTCTTAAAAAAAATACCTCGAAATGAAATGACATTTGTAAGTCTGAGCTCACTAAAGGGTATTCCCCGCCAAAACACAGCAGCATATAACTTCGCTTATGATTGGGTGTTCAAAATAAAGTAACCAATCAAATAAGAGGTCCTATATAGGCTCTAACTATTCCGTCATATTAAAAAGATATACGAGCCATTGCGGCCATGCCACAAGCTAGAAATACTATTTTTGCTTCGAGTTTTGCTTTAAAAACAGATATCTAAGAGACGAAAATATCACCTCTCGTGATAACCTGACCGTCTTCTGACTCCCTTAAAGGTGTTGGATGCCGAAGTCTTGAGTTTTTAAAAACATACACCAACCTGAAAGGTTAAAGAAGTGCTGACTGGTCGAAAGCGAAAAATCCATTTGAAATACAAAAGAAGACCAAAAGAAGGCTTCAGTTATAAAAATTCATTTGAACGACTCCACCTGTATTACATAATGAACGGTCATTGCAAAGGTAAGATTGTGTTAACGCGTTTTTTGTTGTCATTCACGATTAAAAAGATTGTGTTTTTTGTTTGTGCTTTTTTTGTCGCAGATACTCGCACTGGTAGTAGTGGCGTCTATTCTGATGTGTCGTCTTCTACAGACCTCAGGGACCGAAGGTGTCTTGTGCTACAATACTATGAGCATAGTTTACCTGTAATGTACTTGTCAATGTTAATCCCCAGGGGGGACCAGTTGCATGCGGGGGGGATTTGACATTTATTTCTTTCCCCTGGGTAGGGAATTTGACATGTCACAAGTTCCCGTGGGGATATTTGACAGGTCGAACAAGAAGTGTATGAACATTGGATCATTTAACTCCTTGGGAAGGGGTATTTGACAATAGTCTTTATTTGGTCCATACAGGGACCCCCATTTTCTGCCAAATCCATTGGTAATTTAAGCTTATGACCAAAAGTAAAGTTTGGGAGGGGCATGTCTCCCGGTCCTCCTTGCTACGCACCAGTGCCGGGTGGTAATTTGACAATAGACCTAGCCCACTTTCGATATCATGGGTAATCCACAGGTAAAAGGAAGTCCAAGATTAGATAAACAAACAAATGGTGAGAAAAGATAAAGAACCCAGCTCACATGTAGAACAGCACACATTGTTCACCATAATCCATGCTTTCTTTGTTTATCCAAAAAAATCTAGAAAAATCAAGCTGGAACATGTTTTTCACACTGGCCTTTGTTTTCCTATGTTTTTCCCCTATGGTATCCTAAGTGCACTCAATGCATATATATAGCTACAACGGAGGAAAGTCCAGCCGCCATATTGAACTACACACTTTGAACCACGATTTCACCTTCTTTTAACCAACAAACTACACAAAAAACCTGACCAAAATGTTCCCTAGGATGTGGATATGATATATGGTAATGAGGGTATCCGATTGTTTCGCCTACTGAAGTTCGCCTTTGCTTCGTTTCGCCTACCAAAGATCACCCAAGCATAATCATTTTTCTTGTCGACTTAGCCAGAGATCTTTATCAAAATTTTCATCCAAAACACGACTATCTTCTCTTCAGGAGGGTTTGCAATGAAATATCTAGGAGAGAAACACAAGAGGACGTCGCAAAGGACTGCAAGACTTCGTGACAACAAACCCGTGACTAACAACTCGTGTTCATCAAACCAATGGATTTTTGAATAAATCTTAGTTCCTTCGCCAAAATCTTTATCAAAAACACGAATGCCTTATCTTCAGGAGGGTTTTAATGAAATATCTAGGAGAGAAACATAAGAGAACGTCATGAAGGATACAAGACTTGGTGACAACAAACCGTGATTAGGTTCGCTTACGCTATCTTCGTTTCTTGTCGATTTTAGCAATACATCTTTTAATACTCAGTGTAACTCGTTCTCGGCAAACCATTGGATTTTTGAATAATTCTTAGTTCCCTCACCAAAATCTTTATCAAAAACACGAATGACTTATTTTCAGGAGGGTTTTTAATGAAATATTTGAGAGAGAAACATAATAGAACGTCACGAAGGACTACAAGACTTCGTGACAACAAACCCGTGACTAACACCAGTCGAGTTCGACAACTCGTGCTAATCAAACTTTTCTCGGTATATTTTTCACGAAAAACGAAAAATAACTTCAGACATATCGACAAGATCCATGGTTTTGTGGAATTTACACAAAATTATGAAAAATGTCAATAACCCCCAGGTATGCTCATCCATAGGTGCATTATCCATAAGTAGACCTGACACAATGGTCTGAAATGGAAAAATGTTTCATCCCAACTAACTAAGTCAAACATTTTCATTATTGTTTTTCAGCTCTTCTGCTGGCAGTGCAGGAATTGGAAATGGTTTTAACACAAGACCAGATTCAAATCTTGAAAAACTGGTCAGTACCATATTGACCACAAGAGTTGAATACCTATAGTTACAGCAAAAACCATTGCGTTTTGACAAAAGTTAATAGACCTCGTCGGCTTGTATTCCCATTTCAGATCGCATGGCATTCCCTAAGGTTTAATCCTTTTGTTCGACAGTTACACATCAGAAGATGCATGAATATGAATGCAACTTAAGGCTTCGCACACGATGTTGGTGTACACTGGTGTAACATAATTTTAGCACCTGATTGAAGTTAGAGATTGCGCTAATTGAAACATGCATGTTTATCGCGCTTAAGAGCAGGATTATAGGCCTCAAAGCACGGTCCAATCATCGCTCTTCCATCGAGCCTTGAGCTTATTTAGATCGAGCCCACATCGAGCGTAGAACGTGCATACATATCGAGCCAACGTATGCTTTGATCAGGTGGTTCATTCCCATGTCTTAAATGTCAAATAATATTGGCAAAAATACCCTTTACTCACATTAGAATTTTCAAGAATTTTATTAAATTTCAAATGAAATACCAGAAACAACATAGTGTTAGACTGTTAATCAAAAAAATGTGTACACTAACAGCGTGCGCGAGGCTTAAGGCCTGTTCACATGGGCGATTTGTGCGGCGATTTCAGTGGCAATTTTTACGGCAATATTATTGCCATGAAATTGCCTCTCTTTTGAACTTGTATGAGATTTTGCTGTAATATTGCGTTGCCATGAAATTGCCATAAAAATCGCTGTAAAATCACCGATGTGAATGGGCCTTTAAACAAAGGATCTTATTTCCAAGAGTATGACGTGGTCTGAAATGGGAAAACATTGGCCCAAGAGAATTAGGTCTATGACAAGTGATAATGACCACTGACACTCCTGCTTGTGCTTGTACATAAGGCATCTTATTTTGGGGCAAATGTGAGCTGGTCCAGTACATTGTTAAATTGAATTTATAACGTATTTATGACATAGTGCTATAGTTAAGTGCTACCCTGATTTTATTACTTTAATTTTCAGCTTAACGAATTGCCACTTGAGTTAAGAAAAACCACATGGGAAGTGAGAAATGAGGTTGCTAAACATCTAAACCCTCTCAAAGACCTAGGAGTTGACTACCGTCTTATAGCCTCACGTCTGGGATTTATTGCAGAAGTCATTGAAGAATTTAGTAAAACTTCAAATCCTACTTTGGAAATGATAAAGTATTGCAACACTACTTCGTGCCAAGATTTTTTCACTACAGTGCAGAATGCTGGTCGGTCAGATGTGATTGATGATCTGTTGAGTTATTTAAGTACAAATAATCATTATCATCTACCGACACAGGAATCCTTGGAAGATGAATCTCTTGCTCGCCCATTTGAAGAATCTTGCAGGTGTGTTTTAAGAAATTGTAATTTTTTTAAATCTTCAAAACTTGCATGCGCTATACCAACAATTCTTTGGGATGATTCTGCATTTTTCCCAAATTTAGTGCTCAGTGTTTCCTAAACTACTGGTGCTTACAGTGAGGACACTTGAACCATGAACACTTCGAGGTATTTTTGACATAAATTAACACCATCCAATCAGAGATTTCTATCTAAGAAGGAATGAAACATTTTTAGGCATCATCCAATCAGAACACACTTTATAATTTATGTGATTTACTTTTTCTTTCATAATCCCATGAGAAAGCTAAAAATAGAACTCCTAGTTTGTTGTGATTGGATTGTTCATAAAAAAAATCAATTCCTTTATTTGAAACAAAGTATCTTATTGGCTCAAGCATTAATTTATGCCCTTAAAAACTCGAAGTGTTCACTATTTGAGTGTCCTCACTGTAAAACACTGATTTAAAATAATTCATAAGCTCCTGGTCCAGTGGGAGCCACCATACATGTCATGTGCATGGACCTTTATACCATCAGGGATGAAGGCACATCCAAGTTTAGATGAAGACTATAGAGCCTCATCAATGTCATAGTCAACCCTAAAAATCCTCGACCAAAGTGCCCGTCTTTGCTTTGGCTTGCTACATCCAACGTGTGGGAGCTTCTTTTGAATCTCATTGTGCATGCCTGTGACGTCAATTTTTTATCGAAGTATAAAAATCCATGTTTGCGATGTGTATGGTGGGTCCAGGTGGACCAAAATTTTATGAATTGTTAATATGTTCCAGAGTGTCTTAAGCAATTTAAAAAAATCTTGTAGATTGTGTTTTATGAGGTATAAAACACTCTTATGTGTATTTTAAATACTACAAGACTTCATCACCAAACTTTGTCAACATATTTTTCAAGCATATGTCATTGAAAGTCAGGTGGACCTGCCCTGAGTGCGTTTTTGCTGCAATTCTCAAAATTCTGCAAAAAAACCTCCGTAATTGTGAGTTACCTGTTGGAATTTGATGGCTTTTTATTTCTGCCAGTCCAAAAATAAATAAAAGGCACCAACTGAAAAACTAATTTCATTGAAATGTTCCGAGTTCACAGAATTTTGGGAATGGCAGTTAACTGATTTATTCATTAATTCAGAAATGTTCTAGCATCTCTTTTGTTTTTCTCACTATTTTTTTCAGTGATGTATCAAAACTTTCAAAGCAAGCTTCTGAACAAGAAGGTATAGTGTTTTTCACTTCTTCAAACTCTTGTAGTCAGTGACCCCCTTTTTATTTTGGATTTTTCAAGTATTCTATGATATCCAACTTTAGAGAGAAAAAATAAAAAATCTGAGGAGCGATTCTTATTGAAATCACCTATTTTGTTTAAAATTGGTCTAGAATTTTACGTAATTTGAAGGCTTCAAATCAACTTTTGTAACGAAATAATATTTCATATTTCTAATATTATTAAGCATAATTTTTTAAAAAAAATTAAGATGATAAGCAATTCTTAGCTTTTTCTCTAGAGTTTTATGAAATTTTGCCAAAAATTGATTACTTTTTCACTAACATATAGATTTTTTGACAGCTTCCGCGTTTAAGTTATTCAAGCATTTTTATAGCAAAATGGGTCAACTTCCACACAATATGACAGCTAAACAAAGTCAGTGACCCCCCATTTTTTATTTCCTCATTTTACTTCTAATATGATTAGGTTTTGTTGTGCAAAATTTAAAAAAATGTGACGAGCGGATCTTTTGCCTATGAACATCCTTAAAGTGCCTATTTTAAGCAGCAACTAAGTAATTTTTTCACTAACAATGATAACAGAGTCAGATGAGGAGCAAAAACCAGTTATTCCATTTGAAGACTCCAGAATTTTTTGGAACCAAATTCCTGGTCCATACTCCCAGAAGGTAAATGTTAGCCCTAAGAATCGACATGAAAAAAAGCCCTGTTTTATAATTGATTGATTCATAATATTACAAAACTGATTGTTTTTCCGTCTTTCTTTCAATTTTTCTTTCTTTCTGTTTCTAATCCTTGGGACCAAGGGGTAAAATTCTGTCACTTGTTCCTCATTACCAGAAGAAATACCCCTTGTTGGACTTGTACTGGAAGTCAAAATTACCTATTTTCCTATTGGTGGACCCCAGCAGGTCGACCAATCAACATGAAGTATAGCTAGACAAAGACATTAATTTTTTGAATATTGCCATTTTTAATTTCAACTTCAGGTATAAGTCCAAACAGACTATGTCCCCAGGGGTATTTCTTCTGGGAGTGAGGAACAAGCGACAGAATTTTAACCACCTTGGTTACTCAAGGATGTCTGTTTCTGTGTCTACACTTCCTTCCTTTCTATCTTGCTTTTTTCCCCTTTCTTATTTCCTCTTTTTAAAAAGGCTTAGTTAACTTACTGTTTTTCAGTAAGACTATCTTCCAGATATTTACTCCAATGTTTTATTTGGAAAGTGATGTGAGCATGAAAGCCATGCAGTAAATCCATTCATTTTCTATTTCTTTCCACAGAAATGGCAAGACTTCTGTGCTGAAATGAGACAGACTTGTCCAGAAGAAAGTG
>JAABNW020135995.1:0-13062 GCA_015164035.2 Radianthus crispa | reverse complement strand
AACCGTAGAAGACTAACTGCGCTTGCGTATGTCGTTGTGCTTATGCTTGTGTCGCTAGTGAAAACCAGGCTTAAGAGATTACGTACAAGCGTAAAAGAAGTAAATAAGATTATTTTCACCCCTTTAAACTTTACCAACGTCTTCTGCAGCTCAGCTGGTAATATTACAAAATACAAATATTTCAGAACTTTGCTTTTGGACAATCTTTTACACATGGTCCTAGAGTCCTCAAAACATAGCTTACTTGTTGGCATGTCAGGTGGTTGGACAGACAGTTTCAGCTCCCCATGTTGTCACCCACATACCCTATAGTATCCATCCTCCCAAACCAACCCATTCTCTACCAAGCTTAACTCACAGCAACAGAAGTTCCTGGGCACGAGATCACCCTGAATACAGGGTCTAGTTCTTGTTGTTCCACATTCGCTAAAACCAGAGTTTTTTTGCTTAAAAAAATGGAAGAAGAACTAATTACCAGCAATTCTCAAACTTCCGAGCTTGGAGAAGACGAGTTGAACAAACTTGAAGAGGAATCTGCCCCAAAAGTACAAAAAAGCAAACGTTGTGGGGAATTAAAAAGTTTAACGAGTGGTGCACGAAGAGGAAAGTTCAATGCGACTTGAACACAATTGATCCACCTGAACTGAACGATATTTTACGTCGCTTCTACGCAGAGGTCAAAACTTCACAGAAGAAAGATCTTTCACCTAGTGCTTTAACTGGTATAAGGGCTGCTTTACACAGATCAATTACCAGCCATCCCATCTCAAGGCCTATAAATATCCTCAAAGATCGAGAATTTTTGCAACCAAACAAAATGTTTGACGTCGTTTGCAAATCGTACTATAAACGAGGAAATTCCAAGCCAAAACATAAGAAACCCATTGAGCCTGGAGATATGGAAAAACTGAAGTCTTACTTCTCAAAGACTTCCCAGAAAAACTTCAGGAACTAGTTTGGTTTTAAATCTGGGAAGAAGAGGGCGAGAGGGATGGAGAGAGCTTACAAAATACTCGCTTGAGTTTAAAGATGACAAAGACAAAGAATATGTCACCATACAGAGCAGTCAAAGAACTATCAAGGTGGTTATAAACAAAAAGATCAAGATTACAGCGATTCTAGAATATATGAAGCACCCGGTTCACCGCTAGATCCTGTTGGTAAAAGGTAAAGTCACCCTCAAGCCAATGAGGCTTACGTGGCCGGTGCTTATCCCCGGTTTCGTTAGGGTGAAGCGACTAGGAGTACTGCTACTCCCCCTGGATGGGATGCTAGTCCATCGCAGGTTACCCCCCAACACGTCAGGTTACCCTAACACTTAGTTGGTACCCATTTATACACCTGGGTAGAGTGAGGCAACGTGAAAGTAAAGCATCTTGCCCAAGGACACAACGCAACTGCCCCAGTTGGTTCGCTGAAATTTATGCTTGAAAAACTTAACCCACGTGAAGCTCTATTTCAAACGCCATTCAAAAAAACTTTGACAAATCAGCAACTTGTTGGTACAAAAACAAGCCCTTGGGGAAGAATTCAATTGCTCAAATAATGCCAAAAATATCCAAAAGGGCTGGTCTTTCACAAGATTACAAAAAAGTGCCTTCTATTCTTTGTGTAAATGCCCTATAAAGTTATAATAATAGTAATAGAGTTGATGTTCTTGGGCGTAAAGGTGGAGTCCGATGTGTTTGACGCTAGAGCTATTTTTAGTAAAATTGACATCAGCGCCGGAAGTGACCAAGCAGAGACGCACGACCAATCAAATTCATCGAAATAACATGCGCTTCGCTGATTGGCCGTTGGAATGACTAGCTCAAATTTTCAGGTGGCAAAAACAAAATGCCGGTATCAAAATATAAATTGCGAAAAATAAAGTTCCTCGAGAAAAAAACAGCAAAAAGGAGAGCAGCGAAAGATGAGTTACTTTTACCTGAATAGAAAATGCAAGTATCAACTTCGAAGAAATCATGCATTGGCAATAAGTGATCGTAACAAGAAAAATGCCTACGCTTCTCTCGTAAACGAGAAGAAGTTTTATGAATATGATTATTAAAGTGTGGGTAGTCGATGCTTAAAGTCATGAATATGTGGACCGCGTGGCACTGTTATGTATAGAATGAAAGAAATGCGATATTGAACTGTCAAAATCCTTTTTTAAATGTGTGAAAACATCTCCTATTTTTGTAAAAACCCAACTGAATTTCTTGTAATTACTTTCGTATGATTTAAGCTATAAGCTTACTTCAAACTTACCTGATTTGCGGTATGATGAAAAGGTCTCTTATCTAGAAGTTCGTTTTCTAGGCTTCGGACATTTTCTTCGTGAATCTCCACAGTTCAGCAAATATTTTCCACGTTGGAAATCAAAATGGATTTCGATTGTAAGTAGATGAATGTTTTTCTAGATGAAAATGAGCTTCTTATCATTGTCTTGAATGAAAAAGGCGGATTTCTTTTGCACGTGCTTTATCTGTGAAGTTTTGAATTTTTCGCTTCAGATATTATGCTTTCCTCTAATGGTTCACTCGTTAAAAGATAAAATCAGAGAACAAAGAACTGAATTTACCTGCATTTCAACATAAAGATCAAGAGCCATAAAATTTGTTGGTAAACTTTGAAGATAAACCAGTGTGCTGAAGCAGTTTGCTCAATGCGCATGTTTGGATGCTAGCTTGATTGGTCACTTCCGGCGCGACGTCATTTTTACTAAAAATAGCTCAAGCGTCAAACACATCGGACATTTTATTGTAAGAAGATGGACACTTCTAGTTATGAACTTCTGGTACGAGTAATGTTTTGAAAGTTCTGGTAATTGCAATTTAAGAACTTTCAAAACATTACAAGTATTCATCAGGATTCCAAATTGTACGAGAAGATCGTGCGATTTTTTTGTTTATAGTTCACTCAACAAAATTTCATAAAGCTGTTCTTCAACGCGAAACTCGCATAATTCCTGATCTCCTAAGCGACCCTTCCTAAAGCCCGCGACTCTTCTCAATGAAGTCTAACCCAAAACATAAAATGAGTCGCATAAAGTCTTTGGAATTTTAAAATATGAAGTAAAAAATACAAGACTATTTAAGAAATCGCTCATAGATTTCCATTGTCTGTCCTCTTATTGATGATAGATGACGTCTTAAAATGTTCAAAACTAAAGTGGAACCACGAGCGCAGCGACGCTACGCTACAGGCTTTTGCGATTTAATTTTTTGAGAAAACTTCACAAAACAATAGATTACGAAACTGTAAATCACTGGAAGCTTCTTGGCAATTCAACGGCGAAAACTGCAAAAGCAAACCACTTTCTTGTTCAAAACGTTTGATTTTGCCTTGAATTTTCTGGAAATTACATTTCGAGCTTGCCTTCTTTCAGCCAAAGAATGTCAGTTGATCCTAACTCGTATTTCCATTAAAAACGCTCATTTTTGGCATTTTCATCGAGAGAATTTGCTACTTCTGGCTGTATTTCCATCACAACCTAATTCTGGTATTCCCACGGAGTACAATTAACGCTCTAATTGTATTCTTCTCGACCAATCAGAAGCGAGTAATTTTGTTGAGTGTACTATTAATTAAATTTTATTTCAGTTACCATTTCAAGAAAAGCAAATGGTTTTGATGCGGGACCAGAGGGCAGAGCTCTAAGCCCCATATACACGACACTCATTGGGTACGGCACTCCTAAGGTTGGGTACGCGTGCCAATTACTTTTGGTACGGGCACCCCTTGTCGTGTAAACAGAAAAAGTTCAGCACCCGTACCAGACATTACCATGCATAGGTATACATAGCCATGCATTGGTATACATAGCCTTATTTTCCTGACATTTTGACACTATATACCTATTGCATGGCTATGTATAGTAAACCTTTTATAAGACTTCTTTTAATAGAAGTATACGGAAGCTCTATATGACTGTTACATGACGTACTTACCAAAAGTCGCTAAAAAAAGTCGCTAAAAAAACCGCTAAAAAGTAGATGTCACCTCAGGGCCACCGTATATATCTGAACACGCTAAACATCTATTCGCAAAATCAAAATTCCCGTTATAAAAACTAACCAGAGTTTTTCTAATCAATGATGAGGTTCAAATAATAAAACTACAGTTTTAGACAACAAAGTAATCTCTTCTTATATTTCCAGTTTTGTAGTGCGAGATAACGCTGTTGAAGCCTGAAATATTTTCTTCATATTTCTTTAGCGTTCGCTGGCGCTTACTAACTCAGTAGTAATGATCATATGATGTTGCCTAAAATTCTACCCACCCTACCCCTCAAACGAAATCATACGGCAAGCGATTTAGTCTAGTAGGAGTAGGGTAGCACGTTTTTTTTTTTTATCAAAACTAACTTGGGGGGAGGGAGTAGTGCATTTGGCTTACAAACGAAACTTTCACGAAACTTGCCCGAATGTTTTCGTTGTTCACTCGAGCTTGCGTATTTCATTCGTAACTCATCATATGCTAATCCCTCTTAACGACTTCTATTGTCCATCGACTTTGAGACCGAACAATAGGGCATTTCTTGATGCGTATGTTCCAGTTGTTTAAAAATACTTTATTCAAAGAAGCTAGTCTAAGGATTGTAGTTTCTTGGATTTATTATCATGTATTCGTGATGTTCTGAAGACTTAGACATTGTGTTATTAATTTATTTATTTTTTGTAGTAACGCGACAACAACAACTTAACAAGACATTTCATTTAGTCAAACTACTTCATCACACCGTGTCACGCGTTTGTCATGTAAGACTTACTTGAAACTCGATTTATGGTCAAAAAGTAAAACAAAAATGTTTTCTTCCTTCTCTTTATTTATTTAATGTAAAAATTGAACTGGGAGCTCCGCTTTTAGGCCATGCCTATTCTTCGTTTGCACGTTACGTCATGGCGGCCATCTTGGTTACCATTTAACAAAGGATTCCTCATTAGCGTCTATTGTTAAGGTAACCAACATGGCCGCCATGTCTTTGTGTTTTGATTCTCTTGGGAATGGTTGCAAACCATCAATATATATATATATATATTATCATTTTAACCTATTTTTCAACGAAGAAAAGAGAGTTATTTATCTAATGATTAATGCTGGTAACATAATGAGAATGACAGACGGACTAATATATTAGGAAAGTGTTCGATAATGTTAAAAACAAGCAGTTTTACTTTGATAGCCACATTGATAGTTGTGGTTATTATGCTCGTTTAAATTCCTTCAATCATATTCATGTCACGTAAATTAAGAATCTTAAAAACAAAATTGGAAATAATCCCCATAAGCTCCCACTCCTCCTCTCCTCTCACTCGGCCTTCGACAGTTTTGTAGTCTTTCTTGAACAATTACGTACTTTGTGACTATAAAAAGAACACATACTTTTAGCTCACTATCTCAGAATGATGTAATAATATGTTCTACTGAATGGCACTTCTGCATGTTGTTTCGTTTTCTTTAGCGTTCAACATCAGCCCATCTTTACAATACTATTTCTGCTGGCTAAGTTAATTACTTTTAATGATTAAGTAGCAATAAGAATAGTTCTCGTGCAGTCCAGTTTCTTAATGTCATTTATTATTTTTTCTCTTTATCATCAGACTTGTGACTCTGTGCTGCGTTAATATCTCAAGTCCACCAGTATCTCACAAACAACCCTTTCAATCCCCGCCACTAGCAGTGCCTATCTAAATATCAGTATCGTCTGGTTTGAGCACCTTCAAGGGTACACGGACACTCCTATCCTCCAGCACCCTTAAAATACTGTCATCAGCTTTAGGGCGGAGAATTCAAAATCAATGGAGGGAGGTAAGCTAAATCATGTAACATTATCCACGACCCTGTTATGATAATTAAAACATGGACACCAGCATGGTAGAAGAAGAAGTAGTTGTAAAAACCTGAAGTACCCCGTCCTCCCTTTTGCTATGGTTGTCTATAAGAGGGCTCCGCCAGGACTACCTGTTCGTGTACACAATGAAAATGGTTTACGACCCGATACACCCTCTGCAATCGCTCCTATAGTTTGCCATTAAAAGCAAGTAAACTTGTAGTAACGGTGGAACACTGTGCTTCTATTGTACTATAGTACACCTGTACTCGAATGGCTAAAAATACTTGAAAGAGCCGTCCACTTATGGAAACAGTAGGACAGGAGCAGTAGGCACACCGCAGTGTCGGAAATTCTTATTCCATATTCGGGGGCCTTGTAAATGAGATAAAACCTGTAAGGCTTGCCGTCCACCTTGGAGTGGTAATTCTAATAAATTCAAAACTTTTATAATTTTTTACGATATATAAATTCTTTTTACGTCATCTATGAGAAACGTTTCATAACTATAAATGATTCTATTTATTCTACTCTTGCATTTCTTTACTGGTTATCACATTTTCTACGGCAATACTGAATGATCTAACGGTAATCAAAGTTAGAAAGACACAATGCCAAAGAAGAAAGGCCGAGATACGTATTATGATATGACGAAAAAGACGAACGATGTATGAATATGAAGGCCGCATAAAACGCAGAAAAGAAGTGATCGCCCATTGCCTTTGGCTCTAAATATTTTTCTTTTCTTTCTTACTTTCTTTTCTTTTCTTTTAGTTCTTCCTTTTCCTTTTCCTTTTTTTTTTTTCCTTTTCCTTTTTTCTTTCTCTTTTTTTTCTTTTCTTTTCTTTTCTTTTTCTTTTTCTTTTTCTTTTTCTTTATTTCTTTTTCTTTTTCCTTTTCCTTTTTCCTTTTTTCTTTTTCTTTTTTCTTTTTTTCCTTTTCTCTTTTCTCTTTCTTTTTTCTTTTTCTTTTTTCTTTTTTCTTTTTCATTTTTCATTTTCATTTTTTTCATTTTCTTTTTTTTATTGAGAGGTATATAATTAATAACAAGATAGTAGAGGCAAAAACGAGAGAAACAAAAGGGGATTCATAAGGGCCTGAAAAGAACTTTCAAATTATTGAAACACTGCAAAAAGAGCCATTGAAATACAGCAACATCTTAGAAATGTAACGGTGTAGTTAGTTTTGTATTTGGTTTTTCGAATCAAAAGAAGCAAGCCAGTTAGTGATAGGCTGTTTTGGGTTCTCTGAAAGGGCTCGGAAACTCGTTCAAGTAAAACTTCGCCGTACGCGGGCCGTAAATTTTTTTTTGTTTGAGCTAATAATATTTTTTCATAAATAGCTCATCAAACTCTTCGTTTTGATCAATTTTGAGAGGAAATTGGGGACATTTTACGCGATTGGGTTCGACTTGGCGTTTAGTTTTATGTGTCACCTGACATTTTGGCGAAAGATTGCACGCGCCCTCGGCTAGGGCCCAAAAGGTTATGTCAGGTGCAATGTAACCACTTCCTTTATTTACCACTGTATTGAAGTCCAATTTACGGGTAAATGGCCATTCGCCTCTAACATGGAAAACAACAACAACAACAACAAAAATATTACAGTTTTCATCTGCTTGTATCTCTGATACGAAAATTGTTCAAAACACGAAATATATTAGTCTTATATTACAACCGATAAAAGCTCAATGGTGTTCTTGTAGTCAGAATTCAAAAACACCTGCAGTGTCGAAAGCAGGTAGTAAACTTTATCGAGAACAAGAAATGTAAATTTCAACCAGGAGTAGAAACAGGGCGATGTGAAACAGAGCCTGAAGACATGAGAGTTCTGAAACAACAAACAATATATAATTTTGTGCCATAACTTTGTTGACGTTTACTCTAACTAATGACAAGTTTTACGAAGAATTGTGTCGGAAGGGGTAATCTCCTAGCTGATATTGAAGCGTACGTACGTGTACGATTGCATCCACCTTCGTTATCGAGAGCCCTGGCAAATGGCATAGCTTCTTCCGCATTTTACCATATATTTTGAACTTATTATTATTACCTGATTTTGACTTTGCACAACAGCGCTTTTCAGTATTTACCCTGCATTTTTTAACTCGACATTACGCCCCAGTGAAAACTGTCCGCATTGGATTGTTTTGCATTAAACTCGATCCATATGAGAAATTCGACGTTTTGCCTTAGTCTTCTGTTGTTTCATGTAATATCGAACAAAAAAAGTTTAAAGGACTTTAAAAAAGTCTAATTCGAAAGCTGGAGAGAAGAAAAAATAACTCAAAAATCTAATTTCTTAAACTTTTCGTTAACTAGCATAGCTATTTTGAATGAAACCCTATAATGTAATAAGTAGAAATGTATGGCACTTAGTGCAAGGCTTTTGATGGGCTTGAAAAGCGAAATTTAGCCGATAGGCCCAAAATTCACGCCCAGAATGAAATCAATAGCCGTGGGTCAAAAGATCTCATGGGCTATACAAGTGTATCTACTTGCAGTCGGAAAGAGATAAAAAAAATTCAGTATTTTACAATATATTACGAATTTCTCGCGCGCTGATTGGTTGATTTTTATCATGTTTTTTCTTCGGTTTTGTTATTCTAAAAAACAAAATGACAGCAGATTCATTTATGTGTCTGTCCTCTTATTGTCGATAAATTTCGCCATCACATTGTTATAGTAGTATGCGGATCGGCTACGCCTTGTGGATCCATACTACTTTGACAATGTGATGACGTAATTTATCGTCAATAAGAGGACAGACACATAAATGAATCTGCTGTCAATTTGTTAAATATATGGAATTTCAGCTTTGGTTCATTCTACAAATTCTGACAAAAAATCCCTAACTGCCGGTTATGACTCATCACCAATTTAGTATCATGAGTATAACCTCCTCAAAGTCACAAGGGTCGTCTATGGAATCGAGTGCTGTTAATCAAAAACAATTTGTAAAGGAAAAACCCTCTTTTTAAGCCTTTGGGGGAAAACAAATTCAGTCTATGTTTGGGAAGTTGAAAGATGCATCAAATTGAAATCGGTATTATTGTGGATGCCCTAAAGGCTGTCGGGAGCCTTCAATGGACTTGTGATATGAAATGATTATAGCACTACTAAAAAAATGATAAAAGAAGAGACAAGTGTTGTTTTTTTTTCGTATGGGAAAAAAGGAGAGGGATACACGAATGGCTTGTAGCATTTAGCTCACTCGGCTAAAATGAATCATTATCAATTTTTTTCTTTTGTTTTTCGGAAAAGCTAAAAACAGTAGATAGCAGCAGAAAGGCTGGTTGTGAGACTGCAACACAGACACAGGGAAGAACAGGAAGGATAATGAGGACAATAAATGAAATTAGAGGAGGAACCTTTTGTTCATATCCCTTGATAAGATATTGAACTTAATTAGTTGGGAAAGACGTTTTCTCATGGACTTTAATCATATTTCTTTAGTGCTACTAGAACTAGCCTGCTGCTATCTCACCAGCAACATTCAAAAATGCGTCATTTAGTAAAGGTTTGATAACGTTACAGAAACTATTTTTAGGCGGGTGAACCAATGGTTAATAGTTTGTTGCCGTTGAAGAGAGTCACACGACCACTGACTCGGGCACTCACGCGAACATTAAACAATCTGGAAATAGTACACTCACGCTATCAGTGAACCGAACCAAACTCACCTTTCCCAAATTTGCTTGTGTGTCCACGAAACAACTGTATCTTATAAGCCGAGCGAGCGGATGGAGTTGATAAATAGAGGTTATTACACTGTTAACTGCGTGTTATCTATTGTGGGCCATCTGCTCGATTTGACTATTCAGGTGGCCTGTACCATGTTGCTATTGTATTTATTGTATGAGTCTTTTTGTATGAACCACTATTTATGGTACTAATACATTATTGTGCGTATCTTGTTTACCGCCGGATAATTTTAAGAGTGAAGTGGCGACTGAAGTGGCAGTATCTTTTTTTCTCGAGTCCTCCGAGGCCAAAATGACAGACTTCAGAATTATTGTACTCGCAGGATTGCACCCTCCCTTTGGTGTCTATGTTATGTGTTTTCTGCTGTTTTAGCAGAACAATAAAAGAATAGCAAAAAAACATCAATGTACAATTCCAGAGAAACGTCTAGTAATAATAAAGTCACTTTTACTGTCGACTCTAAAACTGTTTGCAAGTATTACATTCATCAAGGTTTCCGTTAGCCGCACTAACCGCTGGCGCAACGGAACCGAACTCACTGGCAAGAAATGTGTCAGTCCCCTAATCCAGTATTAAAAATGCTGCGTCCTATCGTCTATGCCAGATAAATAAAGTAGTATTTTGTAAATTTACCCCGCCTAGTGTTAATCGGGTTTAAATAATATTCTCTAGTCTTATGTTTTCCGGAAACCTTCGAGTCTTGGCAGTAGTCTAAAGTTAGAATCAGATTCTATTTCTCTCGTGAGTGGAACATTTGTAAATATTAATATAAGAAGAGGGCTTTTTGGTGAATACTTGAATTTAGGAAAAGCAAGTCTGAGATAAAAAGAAATAAAGGATGTTTGGAGAGGTTTTAAAATGCTAGCCTAACGAGATAAAGACTGACTTCAAAAAGAGGGAGTAACGGTGTCATTCACATTTGAAGTGTCTGGCAACGAAGTGTCATTTCATCTAAAGGGTTTTCAGCTGCAGGCGGCGGTAGAGTTGTTGAGTTCCATGTTCACATATATTGCCGACGGCCAATGTTCATTACTGCTTGCCAAGTGCTCTCCAATACATCTTCCAATTATGACAAGCTACAACAGTATTATGGAAATCAAGCAATCTATTCTATTAGCAGAGTTCGATTATACCAGTCCATATGTGTAACAAGAGTAGATCTTCGTTTCTCTTGTCGATCAAGAAAAATATTTCATCCCGCCACAAGTGGCTTTACAATGACACTTCAGACATCTTTGCCAATTTCTCTCCATAAAGAAACATCATCCGTCATGGACATGATCCGTGCTGCCTCTGATCAATGAGATCCAATTGTAACCAACCATATATGTATAAAAAGAGTCGTTCGTCGTCGTCATATCGAATTATGTATCCCACAAGTGGCTCTTTTGTAGTGCTTATGGATTTATTGCGAGTGGTTCTATTCTAGAGACACCTTGCTGTGATCAGTTCTCCTATTGGTCCACACATCTATCACGTGCATGTCAGTTGAGTTCCAAGTAGAATGATATATAAGTGCCTTAGTATGCAACTCTGTGCTACAGTTCGCTCGAGGTTCAAGACTTTACACCATTAAAAGCGAAGCTCCGATGTTTTGCGGCCATTTGTTTTGACATATAAAACAACAGAAAAAGTTTATCCTGGTAAACCATGAAGGCTGAACTTGTTATCTGAGACAAAGTAAGAGTTGACCAGTCAGGGCGTCTTGAAAGGTATGTACAGAAAAATTAATTCGCACAGACACAAATAAAAGTCTGCGTATACGATAAGTGAACGCTTCGGAAAACAGACATTTCGTACACATTTCATATTCCACGAGTTCACTCCACGATACTCTGTCATGGAAAAGTCCATACTCTGACGTGTACAGTCTTTATTGTGCGTTCTTTCGTGCTTGCGGCAGTAGCGGTTAATTCCCAGGAAATCGGAAAAATAAGAAGAAAAGAGAAGAAAAAATGAAAAGAAATCGACAACATTCTGGCATATCTTTGGCTTCTCTTAGTAGTGATTGGATTAGCGAGATGTCATGATAGAAGGAGTTTGCATACTGAGCTAATGGATTCGTTAGTTTAAGGCAGGGCTGCATCTGAATCTTCTCTTAGTTTCTTTTTGGGTGTTTTTTCGGCCTGTTTCAAGTGTTTTCGCCTTTTCAGTTTCCATCAGTTGCATTCTTTCTTCGTTGTTTTGTTTTTTATTTTTGCTCTTCTATGACAGTTTTCTATATTTAGTCAATTTTGTCATTCATTATTTATTTGCTCCTGCATTCTCATTCATTTATTCATTTGATCATTCGTTCGTTTTCCTTTGTTCGTTCGTTCGCTCGTTCGTTCGCTCGTTCGTTCGCTCGTTCGTTCGTTCATTAGTTCGTTCGTTCATTCGTTAGTTCATTCGGTCATTCGTTCGTTCGTTCATACTTTTCTTTTCTTTCGTTATTGTTTATAATTATATTTTAGTGCTTGATACAATGTAGTAGAGCGAAACATATTGTGAAGTTAGGAAAAAAACTGTGTGACTTCTTTTTCTATCCTTCCCTCCTTCCATATTTAAGACCAAAAAATGTCCCTCATTCAAGAGTACCAGACTAATCTACGCCATCCACCAATTTATATTTTCCTTGATTCACAACATTAAAGTCGTTTCCGGCTTCCTTGGCATTTAATGCTTCCTGCTCTTAACAATACTGAAACCTTTTAATTTGAGTAAGTTTCGAAACTTTCTAAATAAGAATGCCTATGAAAGTACAAATTCAGAATCAACCTGACATCCACATTTCTGTGGAAATGAATTAACGAGTTCGAGTTTAGTCTCATTGTTTTGCATTTCTTTATGGTGAGTTATCTTTACGAAATAGAATCTTATCACTTTGAGTCTTGGCGATAACTTCATGAGAAGCAATGAAATACTTTTTCTTTTACTTAGTTCTTCGTTTTTCTTTCTTTCTTTTTTCCCTTTTTTCCTTACATTTTTTGCCCTCTCTTTTTTTTCTTTTCATTTCTTCTTACTTTTCCCTTCTATTCTAGTTTCCGTTCTTTTCCTGTTTCCCTTCTTAGCTCTTTCTTTTCTTAGTCTTTCCTTTTCTACGGTGGCCCACAAGGGTCACGGCAAAATCAGAACTCACGGCAGAACCAAATAAACTTACGGCAGAACAAAGCAAACTCACGGCAGAATGAAGCAAACTCACGGCAGAACAAAGCAAGCTCACGGCAGAAACAAGAGACCAAAAGCCACGGCGGAGGTAAAATTTCCACGGCGGAAGTAATCTAAAGTATTCCCTTACCTTTTCCACATGTAAAACACTGCTGTATCATCATCGACTTTGCAACCACAATGTGAGCAAAACATAGCTGCTAAGATAGAACACTTTCGGCAAACAAGTTGCTATAACAATTGTGAGCTTCGCAGCGAAGGTCGAGCGAAGGACAGCACGTGGGAATTCCACGTTCTTCAAAAAAATTCGCATGCGTCTTTTTTCTACTTCCGCCGTGGAAATTTTACTTCCGCCGTGGAAATTTTACTTCCGCCGTGGCTTTTGGTCTCTTGTTT
>JAABNW020135884.1:0-13062 GCA_015164035.2 Radianthus crispa | reverse complement strand
ATACAAATGAGATAAAATGAACACAACAGTGTGTAGGATACAAATGAGATAAAATGAACACAACAGTGTGTAGGATACACATGAGATAAAATGAACACAGTGTTTAGAATACAAATGAGATAAAATGAACAGTGTTTAGAAAACAAATGAGATAAAATGAACACAACAGTGTGTAGGATACAAAATTCTATACCTGAACCCTCAATATCCCGTCTTATATACTCTTCTGGGTTATCTTCAAATATCTCCTCATCCTCATCTGGAAAAAAAATATAATTCTATTAGAGAACAATAGACCTTTTTTGAATTCAAAAATGACTGTGCAGATGCTTTACTGCAGATGCGTAATTTGCACATGGTTAGTTTTTAATGCACATGAGACGTCATAAATGCCATGTGGTTTAAAGTGTATTAAAGTGTTGGTTAATTCGGTGGATGGACTTTCCTCCTTTGTAGCTGTATACATGCAAGTAACATTATACACTTATCACTTTTCGATCATATCTGCCCTAAGCATTAGCCTATTAAGCCAGAACACCAATCGGTAAGTGTTCACGATGATTTGCCCATATCGTTTGGACTGTTTGACAAATCCGAACTTCAAGTCGGCAACCCTACGAGGCCTATTCATTAGGTCAAATATCGACAGGCAGGAATTAAAAACTAGGGTCAGAATTAAGTAAAGAGGCGTTCATGGTCCATTCATGGTCCCACTCATCTGAAATTTGCTCTAAAATTTAAAGAATGGAAGTAATGGTAAATTGTACTGCTTGGGGATGAGCTTTGAATTCCGGCCGAAAACCCTTGGAATATATGTATTCAGAAAAATTAATTTCCGACCTTGTTGGGATTTGAACCCACGACCTTCAGAATTGTACACCGATGCTCTCCCAGCTGAGCTAGAGGTCAGACTGAGAGCAGGCCGGGGCGAAATAGAATGTTAGGTTGCGGTAATTGAATTCTATACATATTAGTGCCATGCGGTCCACATATTCATATCCCTAAAATCTAAAGACCAACCTCTAAACTCCATGTTGGGCACAATCACTTTTTCACAAATGCTCTGCAAGGTATCTTGAGCTTCAAATAGGCTCTTGTAGTTTTGCCTCTCTGTAACAGAGGCGAGAAACTGGATGGCATTGCTAACCAGCTGGGGAAAAAAGTAACAATTAATATTAAAATATTGACATTAATTAATCAAACATTTTATGAGCATCTGAAAATGTGCCAGTAAAGTGACAATTCCCAATTTCCAGAAGTCACATGCTAGCATTTCATTGATCTATTCAATCCATCAATCTAGTGATTCATCGATCTATTTGATCATGTGGACTGTGTGGCACGATTAGAGAGCCATATATTGGAAGTAATAGTAAGGTGTAGTGCTTGGGGACGAGGTTTAAATTCCATATTCACATATTCATATTACTGCCACCTAACATCTATTTCACCCCTGCCTGCTCTCAGTCTGACCTCTAGCTCAGCTGGGAGAGCATCGGTGTACAATTCCGAAGGTCGTGGGTTTGAATCCCAGCGAGGTCAGAAATTAATTTTTCCAAATACATATATTCTAAGGGTTTTCACCAGGAATTCAAACCTCGTCCCCAAGCACTACACCTTACCATTACTTCCAATATATGGATCTATTTGATCCCTCAATCTAGCAATCCACCAATTTAAATTCTCCACTGAACTAGCAAGCCATTGACTTATTTAATCCAGACCAACCATTGATCTATTCAATCCAGCAATCTTTATTTACCTAATGAAAACTAGTCTTGGCATTCAATGCTATGAAAAGGGAATAGCCCACTTTCGATATTCTGGTCAAATGATCACGAACAAAGCAATTCGAAACGAGGTCCAGGGGAAACAAAAGAATATATTAGGATTATCCTGTTTCCCATGGGCCTCGTTTTGAATTTCTTTGTCTGTGATCACTCGACCAGAATATCGAAAGTGGGCTATTGGTTCCTACAAAAACATACAGACCACTACTAATATAATTGAATTGTACCACTGTTTGAAACAGTGTCCACCAGACCATAGTTAATAGAATCTATTAGTTATGACCAGACATCACAAAATCTTCTATGAGGCATCTGAAACATGATTTTTAACCTAAAAATATTAAGGTAATTTGGTGGTCACTCCCTATATCTTGTCAAAGTCATTTGAAATCAATGAACATGTATGTTTTTGTTGCCAAACATTAAAGTTTTATACTCCATCTTTTATACTCCTTATCAGTAAAATGCCCCTGCAAACAACAGTGATATAACAATTCAGGAATTAACTTACCAGGTCATGCTTGATGTGTGATCCTGTTGTTATTAGCAAATTCCAAATGGCTTTGACAAATTCAGGGAGATAGGACTGCAGATGAAACATAAATGACGTCTAATTCTTATTGATCTATTCTTCTTAAATTAAGAATGTTCTAGTAACTAAATACTCTTTACTCCAATATTCCATGTCACAGTTCCCGCCACCAGTGTGAATTCAGCACAGAAACAAGGCTAACAATGAGTCACTGCTCTGTATAATGAAAACATACAGTGTGTTTGTAACACGTGTCTTATAGCTTTGATTGGAACATCCAGAATGCCTTTAATCTTCACATCAACACTAGCAGACTGCAGTGCAGTGACAACTCATCATTAGCCTCGTTTCCGCACTGGATTCACAATGGCAACAGAAACTGTGATGTGGAGTATTCTAATATATAAATCTGTGGGACTGTAATATCTCTTTACCACTTAGGGTGCAAAGTTATCAGAGCCCCTGACATTCTTGTGAGAACAAGATTCTTTGTTTGAGTTGTATTTATATTCATGTGCCTAGATAAGCATGCCCAACCATTAAATAAAAAAACTCATGGTACTTTAAGGAATGACACATGCAAGTATTCATTGTTAACAGCAGTGGATTTTTTTGATGCAAATATACCTCAAACTCTTCATCATATTTCTGGGCATACAGTGCAACATTATCACAGATCTGTGACTTCACAAGTTCTAGAAGGCTGGTATCATCACTGTCCTGAAATAAGAACAACATGGAGTGTTAACTTTAGTTTGCTTGATCCTGTAGCAAGAACAAAAATTGAAAAAAAAAGGACAGAAAATGAATGCATGTGCTGTGCAGCTACAGTATAAAGCAGGAGAGAAGTGATAAAAGGAGAAGCAGGTGTTGCTTTGCATCTGAAACACGAGAAGCTAACTGCACAACACAGTGATCCAACTATTACTCTGACAAAGTCATTGCAAGTCTGTTTAGTTCAGACAGGTTAAAAAACTATTCGGCTCAATAGCAGTAGTATTATGATACCACAGACTTACCTCTGGATCAAGTATCTTGTTGTCAAGTGAAAGCAATATCAGGAAATTCTTCATCCACACCTCCATGTTGTCCTCAAAATGCTCTGGTAGATCCTTCAAGTCAGGAAAAATCAAAATTTAAGAAAATTCTGGGAATCACACAGCAATATGATTTGAAGTAATATTTTAGATTAATCAAAGATTATGCACATTGAGTGAACAAAGTATTTCAGAAGCTCTGCTGGCCAACTATCAGCTGCTTGTCTGTTTTACAGCTGTTTCTCAGCTACGTATCCAGAGCAGGAGTCGACCATGGCCACTTGCCAGCTGATTTGGACTATTTGGAAGCATCATCATTTAGAAACCGTCTGCCATACAATGGTTAGGTGATAATCCACAATTGCCAGGGTGTTAACTGGCAATCATTTCTTGATTTTTACCTACAGCACACATGTGCCTAGGAACACAGTCTGTCTGCCAGATTGGTCTTACCTGAAAGTTTAGACTGTAGAATAGCTTGCATATGAGAAGAATTGAGCTGAAGATAACTTGTAGGTTCTTGGGATCCCCACCACTTTTATTTGCATTTTCCAAAATGGCCTAAATAAAGAAATATTGAAGCACGACATCAACTTCTTTCAGCTTGGGCAAAACGTTTTCCCATAAGATCATAAATCTTTCTAAAGACCAATTTAGCTTTGGGCAGATTTGTTTCCCAATTCAAACCATGTTTAATTCCCAGGAGATTAAGATTCTTCGCTTGAGTTGTATCTGTATTTGTGTTTCTCCTTATAAATTAAATAATAGCATAAAAATCTTGGGAAAATTGAAAATATGATTCTTTGTTTAATCTGTATTCTTAAATTAAAATACAACCTTCTCAAAATTCTTAGAACTCTGGTCAGTGTCCACTGGTAGAACAAAGCCTGGGATTGGACAAAATGATAAAAACAAAGAAAGTGCAGATTATGGTGAACAATGTGTATTGTTCTACATGTGAGCCGCATTCTTTGTTTTATCTCACCATTTGTTTGTTCATCCAATCTCAAGCTTGGTTCTGCCAGTGATGGATTACCCAAGAACTGAGATACTTCAATGTCTTGGTTTTCCAACTGCCAAACAATAATAAAAATAATCAGGCAGTAATTTTTTAATTTTTGACTGACAGCCAAGGAAAACTATATATACTCCAACAGACAACTCGCCATTATCAAAGTAAAAAATAAAAAAAAAATCAAAACATTTTACAACCCTCACTCCCCATAGGGGCTCTTCTGTGAGGTTGCCCTCCCAACCCTTTTAAAAATCCCAACTGGCAAGGAGGCAAACCAGTTGGCTATTTACAAGCATGGTCGAGAGACTGAATCTAATCCAATCAAAATCTGAACAAATACAGTCTCAGCTAGTGGTCATGGCGGGACTTGAACCCGGACCATCGGGTTGCAAGGCCAACACTATGACCACTCGGCCATGATGCCTCCTCAAAGTCACAGAATAGACCTTTCTGAATTTGCCATTGAGGCGGGCCTTGTAAAACAACCCCGCCTCCATTTCAAACCATTGTTTTGTGATCATTCAAGCTAATTCGGGAAAGGTCTATTTTGAGGATTGCAATAAAAGAATCACTCGTACTACGGTATTTCAAGTTTAGTGTTGTTGTACCTTGAACAGATTTGTCAGTGGCTGGGCAAACTGTTCTAATACCAACTTTATTTCTTCCCAAAGTTCTTGCGATTTGAACTCATGCCGGTACCTGAGATTTAAGAACATTTATACATCATAGAGTGCGCATGATTCCTGAACAATGGAAACCCATCGAATTATTGAATAAACAAACCTTTTGAATAAAGAGTGTGCTGTGACTAAGACTCCATTGATAATGTGATAATCACCACTTCCAAGTCTCCTCACCATTTCCTGAATAAAAGAAAAAACAATTTAGAAACCTGTCCCAAATATCAATACAGATAGGAAAAGAAAAATGGGAAGTGGAAGGAGAATGGATAATCATAACACACAATAATTGGAAATGGGAATTGAAAACTAGAGATAATACTATCAAGTAGCTTAACTAATTTTCTACACATATCAAAGCAGAATAAAAAAGAAAAATGATAAACATAAGCAAAATAAGATGACTGGAAGACTATTTTTGGGTGACCCAACCCTATACGTAGGGTTGTTGCAAAAATACATGGCCCACCCTGATATTCAAGGGCAAAAAGAAAAAACCCTCTCTGAGTTGTCCCATTTCTCTGATGGCCCACCTCATTTATGGAGCTCAAAAATATGAGCCACCCCCTGATTTACTTCATGAATGGACCCTAATGGAAAATGAACTAGAATAAAAACTGGGAAATGGGAACTGCAAAAATGGATGGCAATTTGATAATGGGATATTAAGTACTACTTACAGGTAAAAGGGTATCCCACTTCTTAGGAAAATCTTCATGTCCAATAATACTGATTGCATCACTCAACTAAAGAAACAAAAATTACACAAATAATTATATTTTCACCAAAGTTGAGGTGATTATCAGTGAATGTTTTAATGTTGTATACCTGTTTTTGAAGTTTCTCTGGGCTTTTTAGCATTAAATCAACTATTTCCCTTTTCACTAGAAATAAGAGAATTACAAAGAGTAATGCACTGTTATGTAACTGCAATGTTAATTCACTGAGATGGTCATCCAGACATACTATGTTTGGAGCTTGTTAGTCGAAGTTTCAAAAGCAAACATAGCCAATTGTAAACTTTCACGAGAAGAAAACCCACAGAATCTAAAGGAACTTGGATTTAAGCAAGTCTTCGTCAATATTTGCAAAAAATTCCTTGATGATCATTCTGGCAGCCGCCTTGAGCTGTGTGAGTGTGTTATAACAAGCTCCAAACGTGGTATCGGGCACCCAAACATGAATGTTTTTGAAGTTAGGTTGACACGATGCTTGTTTTACTACGCTCATCACAAGTAAGAAAAAAAACTGTTTTAAGTTGTACATTTCCTGGTCCAAAGTACAGTGTTATTAGGGGCATTGTCATTGATGAACCATCACCTGGGCTCAGATTATTAACCTCTGGGTTTCCTGCACTAATGGTTTGAAACTTGAGCCAAACAAACTAACAGTTAATAATCTATCAATTTGCCTCTACCATTACACTGCACTTTTGAATTTCATCTGTTCTTACTCAAGTGATAAAGCTAGTATTGGTATCTCATTTGAATGCATCAATAACTGTTTGTATTACTCAAATTACATTAATATATGTCACACAACAAGCTAAAATAAGCAAAGTGTTCACCAATGGGGATCAACTGAGAGGTTGTTTCTGCAGGTTATCAATAGACCTCTTTCCCTTTATTGTTTGTTGTGCTCATTTCAGACCATGTGATGGTACTCTTGGGAATTGATTCTTTCATGTGTAAATATTTGGACAAAAGAACAATTCTCAAGGGAATGACATGTGATATGAAATGGGCAATTTGCATCCAAAGGTAAAGAGGTCCATTGAAATTATATAATCTTCCATAACGAAAATATCAGAACTTTAGAAAAGTACCCAACTATACATTCATTGAAATAAACAGGAAGCTAAACTCAATAAATACACACACCTTCTGCTCTATCGGCTTCATTGATTTTGTTTGGCTCTCCTTCAATCTAAAACAAAAGTTTATAAACAGACTGTAATAAACATGCATCAATTCACGCATCTGAATACTGCCATCAAAATTAACATAGAAAGCTAGAAGAGCAAAGAATCTTCCAAAAAGAAACCTTTTTTAAGCTCTAGGTTTTTGCCAAACATGATTACCTTAATCATGGGGAGCACAGGTGGCGCAGCGGTGAGAGCGCTCGTCTCTCACCACTATGGTCCCAGGTTCAATTCCCGCTCCTGGCATTATATGTGAGTTGAGTTTGTTGGTTCTCTCCTGTGCTTCGAGGGTTTTTCTCCGGGTTCTCCAGTTTTCCTCCCTCCACAAAAACCAATCTTGATTTGATCCTTAGCTGTGTTCCGTGGTCAGACATGGGTTGTGTATAGGGAATGAGCGCCTTTGACGGCAGCATGTTGCCGTCAACCCGACCACGTCGAGCTGCTTCCTCGTAATTCAGCCTTTGGGGCTGTGATGAGGATGATTAGCTTCAAATTATTATTAATCTTATGACTGTAATAATCCTAACCTTGACAGTTATATTCACATCCTTAAAATCAATCTATTATTTTCAGTCTTTAAACTATCCTTTGTTTACATTACTTACAATTCGCCAGCATCTTTTGACCATGTTCTTAAATGTAACAGTGGCACAAACTCTTATGGTCATGTCCACATTCTCGCTGTTTGTGATCTTCAGCAGCATGATAGCAAAGTTGGGTGTGCCCTCAACTGATTCAAGGAACTTCTCGGCTATAAGACACAGAGAGGAAAAAATTATGTACAGATTATGTATCATGTACAAACATAGAGCAGATTCTGTAGGAGTGGGAACTGACTGTAATACTAACGGCACCGTTACTTTTAGGGTACAGAGAACAATTTTGTTTGAGGTAGTGCTAGCTATGAGAGTTAGTCCTTTAGGACGTTCACTGGTAAATGAAACGACAATGAGAATTTTCTGAAACTTGGCATGAATAAGCTTCATGATATTCTTGTTCAAAAATATCAATTAAGAAATAGTGGTCACCATCTTTATTTTTGAGCTACACATCATGGAATGTTGACTATTTCACACCTTTTTATCATAACTCATGGTCTCAAAAACATTAAAAAATTGAAAACTAGATTCCGATTTGACATAACTTTTTCTGAAGTTAAGAATAGTTCTTTCTAACACAACGAAAAGAAAAAATGTTTATGCTCAAGAATTATGAAGATTCGAAGTCACATGTCACCAAAAAGTCACGAGTTTCGATCTTTCGATTTTTTACCCAGTAATGTAATTTTTTTATTTTGACATATATTGTAGATCTTCAAGTTGTTTGATTTTAAGAAGAAGAAAAAAGTGGGTCACCATTCTTGTTTCAGAGTGTAGGTGTTTGAAGAAGCAAAAATTGCCCTTTTAATGTTTTGCTGATCAAAACATTCGAATGATGTCATGAAGATGAGCGTGCACACATAAATTTCATGCATAGAAAGCATGCATGTGAACAATGCCTGCGAACATCCACATTATGGTCAGTAAGTTATGGTACTTAGGCAGAAAGTAAACATTGCCCAATCAGAGATCTAAGTTAGGGACCTTATTACTGGTCATAAACATATTTGGGCCATCAGAATCAGAAGAGCAAGAATTCAAAGAACCAATTAAAAATCAAAATTTGATTACCGTAAACCCCTGTGTATAATGCACACTTTTTTCCTTTAAAATATGTGTCAAATTTTAGGGAGCGTATTATACACAGGTGGATAATTTTTTGATAGAACTAATTTGCATATGCACCAAGTTTTGTTGCAAACCTCTGAGAAAAACTATGGTTACTAAGAATGCGAAGCAATGCTCTCGATTTTATTGGTTATTTCTACTTCAATCAACCAAATATGTCACGCAAAACTCGCGTAAGTTACACAGCATCTGAAAAGTTGAAAATTATTGAGTTTGCCAAAGAGAAAGGAAATCGTGCTGCAGAACAAGAGTATGGAGTTTTCAAAAGCAATGTACATCTGTGGCGCAAGAATAAGGAAAATATTCAAAACATGGCCAAACAAAAACGTGCCGATCACGGCAAAAAAGCTTTTTGGTCAGAGCTTGAAACTGATCTCAAGAAATGGATTGACAAAAAGCAGCAAAATGGAGTTGCGATCGTTCCAATGATGATCAGAATTAAAGCTATGGATATGAGTAAAGACATCAAATATAAAATCCCCGAAGGAAGTTTTAAGGCTGGAGACCATTGGTGTCGTGGATTTCTCAAGCGCCACAGTCTGTCTCTAAGCAGAAAGACAACTCTAGTTCAGCGCCTGCCCGATGATTATGAAGAAAAGATTGTGAACTTCCTAAGATATGTGATCAACCTTCGAGAAAGGAATGAATTCTGTAAAACCAAAAAGGTGTATGGTACATTTAATAGTCAACAAAATGCCAACAGTTATCTTAAGAAATATAATAAAATATGCTACTGATATAATAAAAAGCTTTCAGATGACATACATATATTATTATACTTTTTTCTACAAAATTAACTTGAAAAATTGGGGCGCGTATTATACATGGGCGCACATCATACATGGGCGTTTACAGTACTTTCACGGTACTATTATGATAGAGCAGATTTAGTATGACTGTGAAAAGTTCAGTGCCGTGAGCGTGTCGTGTCGTAACCTAGGATTTTAATTGGCTGGATTTTCTTCTTGCGCGATGTGATTGACTAAGCACGACACTGCAGTGCCGTGTTTGTGCAGTGTTTCTTGCATTTGATTAGACGAGGAGTGTATGTCTTGCAGTGAGTGTGATGTTTTCTAGATTTTTCATTGGCTGACTCCTTGCCGTGACAGTGTACATGCCATGAACGTTTCACAGTCATACCAAAACTGCACTAAGGTACCGTCAGTTTCCCACTCATGAAATCCACTTTGTTGGTCTACTGATCGCCTGCTATTGGGTGAAAAATAACATAACACCAATCACCAATAGCCAAGTGTCGGCTCGATTACGAAAGGTCTACTATATTTTTCTTCTCCTTCATATTACAGTCACTTATAACTATATAGATGCTGCGGATAAACTGGCTTGAGCCAATTTTCGTAGCAACATCTTAAAGCATGGACCTCTTTGTACAATGTACATGACGACTTGTACAAGTCGCCACCAACGAAAAGTTGGCCAAAGTTATTCTAAATTAATGCTTAGATCCCTATATAAGGCTTGTAAAGTATTCACTTGCCCAAAAAATAGTTCAAAGAGTGGATTTTGCTAGGACGAAGTAGTTGTCGAAGCTCAACGCATAACGTACCTTGTTTTCTTGTCGGGGTATCTGGAGAGAGTGTATGCTGCAAATATCCCACGAGCGTTTGTAAATCCGCGTCCATTTTGCCAAGCCGTCTTCAATAAAACATACAGAATTGTTTAGGATGGGTGAGAGTTCGGTTAGCGAATGCTATAGTGAACAAAACGTTTAAGTCTTCAACGAAAGTCAAAGTTTTTCGGCTCACGTTTTTTCAAAATGTCAGACTTTAAGCGGGATCGATTGACCGAGTCACGTGACTGCATAGGGAACCAGGTCACCACAGGAATACCACACATAACATTCACCACTTATCGGTTCACTGACCAAAAACAAAGCACTCAAGCGAGGCGCCAAGGTCCAGTGGCCTTAGTTTCAAAGGATTATGCAAAAGTTACCTTGCCACCTCGGCTGAATGCTTTGTGTTTGACCAGTAGACCGATGTATGGAAAGTGGTGAATAAGAAATTAATCTTATTGGCCGTTTTTACAATTTTTTTTCCCACCTACAGGGCCGTAACCAAGAGGGGAGCACAGGGTGCACGTGCTCCCCCCTTCCCCCATCAGAGCAAAATGTCCGCTTTTCATCACCATCTGTTAATTGCTTGGAAAAAAATACAGATAATAATTACTGCAGGATTGCCAACAAAGACGCGTGGATACTTGCATATATGTATGTGTGTATATAAACAGTCGTTGACTGCATGTGACTACTGCTTGGTTTATAGAAAACTGGGACGATGTTGCGGTTAAGGCTAAGTCACTAAAAACTTATTAATTCGTGTGTGCAGAGCTTAGGGGTCTATACAATATAGAGAAAAGATTCTTTCCACTGTACCATACCCCCCGAGACATCTGCAGAGCTGAGGCGGCGTATGGGCTTCGGAACTTGACGGCAATTAAAATCCTTCGGTCCTTATACTTACGGTTTACATTGAGATTTGTGTTCTAGCAAAAGCATCAGGGGAGAGACTAGCCGGCCCCCAGACCATACCTTCAGCTAGCCCCTTGCACCACTCGACCACGCACGGAATCGTTGAAATGAATATATCAAATCGGGACGGTCTATTCGCCGCATTGTTTTCGAGTGGCTATCGTGACGTATTTTCCTGAAACTGTGGTCAAGTGGCAAAAACGTGGATATGAAAGTTGACTCAAAGTCAAGCCAGTTGGGCGCGGTTAGTACCTGGATGGGTGACTTAACCAGTATACCTACTGAAGGTTTTGACTTTTACTCTTTTTCTTTCTTTCTTTTATCTTTTTCTTTCTTTTTCTATTTTCATTCTATTGATTTATTTCTATTTTTTTGCTCTAATATTCATAGCTCTATCTGTTTGTTTGTTGAAGTGTCTAGATACCAGGGACCCGGGAACTGTTTTGAAAATACTAGATACCCGGGAGTCAAAAAGTTTCATTAAAAACTCAGCTAATAATAACTTTCATGGATTCAAACCCTTCTAACTTTGTTTAGGATCGGAAAGCGCTTCTTTCTATGCTCACCACATTTTACAAACATTCATTCGACGAGTCTCGGTACACTATGTACCGGGCCTCCAAGTATGGTACTTAGAAAAAATTTCGACGCCATATTCATGTGTCTTCTCTACAAACCGTCAAATACAGAATCATATTCTAGGGAATGACACTTGAAATGGGAAAACATTGTAACGTAACTAAAAAAGGCTATTAACAAGTATAAACTCTTACGTTGCTTCCAATCTTTTGCGATGATTTCTTTGAATATGGATGCACCTCAAATATACTATCATATTCACAATTTGGCGATATTTCTTTGAAAAATGTAAATAAAGATATAAAGAAAAAAGCGCTTTCCGATCCTAAACAAAGTTAGACGGGTTTGAATCCATGAAAGTTCTTATTAGCTGAGTTTTTAATGAAAATGTTTGACTCCCGGGTATCTAGTGTTTTTAAAATAGTTCCGAGTATCTAGACACTTCGTTGTTTATTGTTCATATTTAAGGGAGGGGAGGAGGAAAGTGGAAGCACGATATTAGTAAAATTCGTTACAACGGAACAAAATAAAAGTCAACGATCAAAAAAAAAAAGACAGTCGTTGACTGCATGTGGCTACTAATTTGGAATATAGAAATTTGTGACGAGATTGCAGTCTGTTCGAAAAACGCAGTGACTATATACGTCCGGCAGCTGAAGACGGTCTTCAAAAAACTAAACATCTGGCAGTCCTAAATTTTTCCATATTTCTCTTCGAAATCGAACAATCTTTCTTGTTTAACTGTTTATCCTTATTTAGAATCCCCAAGGGCTTTCAGAAAACCAAATATTCCGATCTTTCTCTTCTTAGCATAGTTTTTTCTAGGGGTATTTGCAATGTAAAGTACCGTGAAGACCGTGTCCGGCAGTGTCAGAAATTAGTTTTTTGAAGACCGTGTCCGGCTGCCGGACGTATAGTCACTGCGTTCGAAAAAAGCTCCCGAACCCTCTTCCCCAAAATCCCCAACCAGAGGGCCTCTATAGAGGCAGTAGCCACATACATAAAGGATTTCGCCATCACTTGAGGGACTTCTCAGAAATTAGCAGGGGGGAAGGGGGTAGAATTAGGGGGATGGTCATTTTTTTTTTTCAGCTATCAAAAAAGGGAGGGTCAGGAAAAAAATGAGAACGCTTAAGAGGGGGTCAGAAGAAAACACCGGGCTGAAGTTAGCCGCCAGTTCAGCAGCCAGTTCAAAAATTGTTAAAACCGGTTTAATTAAAAGACATGAGTAACTCATGTATAGCAGGTATTCGGACCTTGGCAAGGGGAGAGAAATAGATGTGTAGTGCA